>DWED01000444.1:0-11344 GCA_018245795.1 Protelbella ruficauda | reverse complement strand
CCCTCCAACGCACCTATGTATAGCGAAGGGACGAATCAATAGGGCAAGTTTTTCGTAACACTGGTTTTCGGTCTCTATAATATTTTGTAACTCTACGTACGCGAAAAACTATTCCATATTTAAAATTAATTGTAATAAATAATTCTAGTAATCACAAAGGAACTGCTGTTTAATATTGCATTAATTATTTTAATGTTGCCATAAAAAGTTTTTTATTTAACATATAAAAATATTTTTTTTTCTACCAAAAAACTACGAAAGGCATATACAATAAATAACTCTACTCAAAAAGATTACAAAAAATATTGTTGCAACGTAGTCACTAGTTGAACAAACTAGAAATAGATAAAATAGTGTGATGTTTTATTTATAATTACGACTATACAAAAAATGCCAATAAAACCGTTTTTAAAGTACTGATTCCATCTCCTGGATCGAAGACAATTATTATACTTAAAGTAAATGAATTGCTTAAATAAATATTAAAATAATAAATTGAAAAGTTATAAAAACCGAATATCAGATATTATTCTTTAATTACAAAAAGAATTTTTTTTCTACGAAATAGGATCGCGAAGACAATTTTTGTATAAAATAGTAATTTGTATTCTTAGAAAACGATTTCATACAAATACAAATTTAATTCTGCATTTAAATTTTTAAAATCAGAACATGAAGTAACGTTACGAACTCGTTTTCGCCGAAATTTGAAAATGGAACTAGAGAACATTTAAATATGTACCAATTGAAATCCGTTACAATTCCATGTTTAAATATACGACCGCAAAACGTAATTGTTACATGTATTCAACATTCGTACGCGTATTGCTGTCGTATTACCTATATTCATCGATTAATGTCTTCATATTGTCCATATATAAATCAGTATGCGCACCGGTTCATATCTGCTAACGTATCACTGCTTAAGGCGATATTTAACGTATACGCAATACAGCTATCGCAAGAAACTTGTATTTAATTATATAAAACAACTCTCCATCGATATTTTTTTACCCAACTCGAGTAATTTATAGCATGACCAAACGAGGAATCGGACGCGTAGCTATTTATTTAACGGTGAAGACTCGCCTCGTAAAATTTTATTTCGTTGTTTGTATTTAAAAGATGCCTAATAAAGAACACGCTTAATCGACTATGATCGCTACCGACGATTATCCAATCCCTTGGGTTTTTGAATTTCGAACGAGTTATGCGCGATTAGCAAATTTAAATTTAAAACGCATTGTTCAAAAGCTACAAATTAATTATTTTTAGCAGTCTACAGCAGTTATAACTGAGTTTTACGGCATAGATATATTTTTTAAGGAATTTCAATTACATTTTATTGAAATCCTCTTATTGTTTTGGGGTAATTTAATGTGCTTTAAGCATTAATCATTAATTCGATAATGTGACTAGTACGACTAATATATCATTCATTATAAATCAATTCGTTTTGAAGTTGCTCAATCGATTAGGTATACACCACCTATCGGTATTCGATCGTAAAGTAAAAATTACATTCTGACTCGTTTTGATTGCATTAAAATACTTTGAACTGTGTAGTAGTTTAATATTCTTCGTCGCACACTTTGTGCCTACACATGTAAAACTAGCGTCATTCTGTTATAGGATTCGGGGGCAATATTATTACGAGACCCCACCCCCAAGTTGTCAATCGATCAAACATGTGCAAACAGTATAGGGACGAGTCGGATTTCTAATAAGCCTAACTCTATCTCCGGTGACGATGCAAAACGCACTTTATTGTGATATCAATAAGGTAAAATTTGTATTGACACTTGCAGGACCAAGTTAGTGTATTTGAACTGTTTGCAATTTGGACATATTTCTCTAATACATAGGAGATATAGGAGTGATGGAAAATGTATTGACAAACATATCCAGTTACCGTTTCCATTAAGATATTGTTTATTCCAATTTACGAAGAATGTGTTCTTGCTGGCTGTCTCGGATCGACTTGTGACTTTCTCTATATAACATCAAGCTTGAATAATATTATTTTAAATGATTTCAAAGTTCTAACAATTTGTGACTTTCCGTTGGAGTGATTGTGTATAGTTATGTGCAGAGACCGGTAAGTGTTTTAACGATTTTTAGGTTAAATATCTATCTACTTTAATCGGTTCTTTAGTTCCGATTCCACAGCAGTATTCAAATAAAAACCTTATTAACGTCACTTTTTTAGTTTCATTTAGTTATTTTACTTTTAACAATGTAGGTGTAGTTATTTTTTAATTAAATAACTAGAAGCACGAAGATTACTGGCTGACAGAGAATGTCACTAGGAATTGAGTCTATTATAACCGAAGTATAGGTAACAATAATAGAATAATATATAAACCATAGACAAAACGATTTAAACGCATAATACAATTTATTTTTAACTATATAGTTAATTTACTCCTAAGCATATTTAGTATACAAATATTAATAACTAAAATGAACCGAAAATAATACTAAAAACTAGACATACATAATGCTTGTATTTTAATCAATGGAAATTGTTACAAATGAGTTAAATAAGGCTTTTAAGAAACGATGCCTTCATTATCGCATACGGACAGAGCGTGGGCCGCTGCCGGACACACCAGTAACTTGGTTTTAAACGATGATATAGGTAATTATCAGTTAAAATGGTGTTGAAGAAAAACTTTAGATCTGTAAACATAGAGATATGTAGCACTAGTTGCTTTCTTACCCCATAAGGAATCCGGCGTGATGATATAATAATAATGGTTAGAAGGAGTGCACATGGACTGTAAATCACAGATTGATAAACAACACCAAGATCATTTATGGCATACATAAAATATACAAATAAAAAATCTGATTCAAAACCTGCTACAGCAGCCTGGTGGAGTGTACTATTATGTGGAATATACAGACTTCCCAGAATTACCGGAGCTCAACTTCAACAATAGGACTCGAAAAAACTATCTTGAGAGGATGACGAGAGCCGACGCCCCGTAATAGGACTCGAGTAATAAGATCAATGAAAAAAAAACTAAAATACACGTAACCAATATTAATACAAAAATTCCATTACGACGATTGTATGTTTGAAGAGAGCGCTCGTAAAGAAAAGTCAGGTGTGCTTTAACTAACCGTAAACGGAATTTAAAATGACTGTGATCGTCGTTTCAAAACACTAATTAACACTTTCGGGTGTTAACAATACTTTAACACATCACACTACGGAAATAATATACTGTGTACCGTGAAAATTAATCACACAAACAATTTTGAGCCATTTTGGTGCAACACACACTGTTTATCGTATTCCATGTTAGTTATATCACTAATTTCAATTTTGAAAAATTGATCAACACACGTAAACACGTCTAAGCACAGTTGTTGAACGATTTTGAATGCCACTAAAAATATCCTGTGACCTCAGTATCTTTGAAAGTGAATAAATTATTAGCATTTTTTGCCCCCTAACCCGTTAAAGGGTTAACGATTTCTATAGAAACTTATGGGTCGTGAATTTGCATATAATTTTTAGTTTATTATTTATCTGTGAGGGGTGCTTTTGTTATGGTAACGTTTTTCAGAGTTGATGAATTGGTCGTATTAATATAGATTACGAAGGTTCGTACGTAGTTCGCGTCAGTATAAATGTATGTAGCTTCTGGAACCTTCCACAACTGCTATTTCGTTAAAATATAAACTTTTTTGTTCGAGAAACGTAAATGCATGAAATGCTACAATAGTTAGTTAGAAACTGAATATTTATCAAAATAAAATGACAGTTTTTTTTATTACTATAATAAATTTAATGATAAGTAAGCTCATTAAAATTAATTTCCGCGTGAAGCGAACCATTTTGGTGTAGAACTGTGGTAATAAAGAATTAGGTATTATCACGCCCTCCATGTAAGTTTTGGTGTGTAGGTGTCACCGCCCATAGCTAAGGCGGTGGCTAGTGCAAAAAGTGTGTAGGTACGAAAACTTACACGTTAAGAATTTACTATTTTGAACTAAATTGCTAGCAAATAGACTTTTATGCTTAATCTACTTATTCACACCGCATTTCTGGCTTTTCTTAAGTGAACTATCGTGATTTTACAGCGATTGTAACGGAAAAAAGTAATACAAAAATAGGTCACGATCGTACAACAAGCCAGCTGGTAAACAGCGATCATAGAATCAGCATTTAGAGGCATCTTAACATTTTAAACTAACTGCAAACCTCAATAATTTGACATATTTTTTAACATCAAGATTGTCTATAATACTGGCTGCGTATTAAATTCGCCGCGTCGGTCATAAAAAGAAAAACACATACATTTTTTAAGACACGAAATGACGTTATAATAAAATTTTACCATGTCTTTTCTACAGCAGCATAACAATGAACTGTTGACTAAGCTCAGTCAGTAGGTATCTAATTGGCATTCAAGACTGTTCCATCTGTTGGTTTATTGCGTCTGCTCTATTTCCGATAGCCATAAAGTTCTTCAAGGAAGTTTCTATTATTTCACACTTGAGCCTCGCCATTTAGTCTCATGGAGAATATTTTGGTAGGTACTAGTTTTAAGGACTTGTCGTATGGGGAACGAGTAACGAATTTCTTATGTAATTAAATATTTATTTATATGGAATCGTTAGTTTGTGTAGGTACTTTAAGTGATTAAAATGGCGTCCAGACATATGTTACCTACGACTCTTCAAAGCGACATTGAATTGGTTTTTTCTAGTCATGTATGGTCCATTTTAAGACTCATCTGCACTTTCATTGGGCGGAATCGCAGCCAATTGCTATTATGTCTTAAAATAAGAATTAAAACGGCTCGACTGGTAACCAACCCTGTTGTTTAGGTCTCTTGATGGTGATGCAATTTTGGTTATCCTGGAACACCAACCAGCTACTCTAGCATGAATTGAAGAGGGCTGCTTAGAATTTTTTACTTTAAATATATAGGTATCCAAAAATTTTAATGACCGATGAAATATTTTAACGCAATTATGTAAGCGTATAGCTTTCCATAATTACTTATTATAATTATATTGTCACGCCAGTCCCTTACGTCGTAGGCAGGGAGCACGAAATAAAATAATACTAGTCGGTTTTAATGCACCAACATATCATTACAACCCACAATGAAACCAGCACCTTATTGAGCAAGCAACAGATATTAATAACAGAACAGATACGATCACGTTTCTTATTATCTATCATTATTAATATTCCTAACCACAATATGTCCGATCAACCGGAAGTCGGATCTTTTGTAATAGACGCTCAAACCCTTCCGGTTGTTCTTGCATGGGAAGCCATTTGGTTCTATTCATTTTGACCCCTTTATCTCATGGTGTATCTTGCCATGTTGTTCCATGGCATAGGTATAAACTATAAAAGATAGCCTTATCAAAGACATTTAGAACTTCGTTTCGCTTGTCACGATATTGTGGTATAAAATTAAAATAAGGATTAATTAAGCCAGTATAAGATGATTATTCATTTGTTCGTTGATAGACGATTATTAGGATTTTTAAAACCATTATTAAGGTCCTATTGTCTTATTTTAGCCTGTATTTATGTGTTGCCATGACGATAATTAAAGAGCTAGGAAATTAGCAGCTATACAATAGTTATGTTGTCTATTATCTTTGTTAATCTTACCGCTATAAAAATAACGTATTTATTTATATAAGTTTCGTCAGGAAAATTTGTGTCAGTGAAAAATGAAGAATTACTAGACCTAATGAGGTACCAGGTTTACAGCAACCTGAACATCCGTCGCTTTTTAAATTTGGAAATAGAACATAAAACAAGAATTCAGATAATTGCACAACTTTATATCATTTCCTTATTCGTCTTGTTACACTCCAACAATGAAACGAGTTTAACTTTAACTTGTTTTGGATTTACGATTAATCGATTCATGGTAACGATTAAATAAAAAAATGGGTTTAAATGAAATTAATTCCCCTTTGTTCTTAGTGTTGATGATTCAATAGCTAATGACGGATTACAGAGCCGAGGATTGTGGGTTCGATTCCCACCCAAGGGGAATATTTGTGTTCACTAAGAATTTTTTCTCTGTCTATCAGTCTTAAATAGCATATTATGTATGTAAGCTTAAAAATTGTATATACGACTATGTAGTTTAATATCAGTCTAGCCAATACAGGCCATCTAAAAACAAATTAGGTACGGTCAGCAAATTAACATTTATTTATGCTTACTAGTCACTAATTTTTAAAAACTTTATTTTTACACCTACACTTCCAAATGCACATACCTATAATCGCATACATATGTTGCAGTAACAACAAATTAACAGAACTGACAATATCACTCGAAAACTCAACAAAACGAACAAGTTTGCACAAATATTTGCGACCAATACGCACTTCAATAACAATAGGCTCGCGTTAACAATCCTCTGTATCGATCAAATATTGGCTGTTAAAAAAAGCCCACAAAAAAATGTAGTACCGCTAACAAAACAAACATTTCACGCTAGAGAAAAAAAAAGTTCTATGCACAATAAGGGCCGTCCCATTGTACTGAATTTGACTATCTTTTGTTTAAAATGCTGATTTATAGGCTATTAAACCCTTTCTACTAATGTATGGATAGATAAATTTATGCGTATTATTCGTTATAAAATGTTGGTAATATTTTATCTGTGGCGTGTAATGTGTTGCCATGCAGGGGTGCGTAAGCGGCGGCGTTCAGGTAGTTCATTTTTAAATTGAGATTTTTTTTACGTTCGATGTTTTCTTAATGGTCATATAGTGAAATTATTACAAAATGAATTGAATTACTTAGTTTAAGACTGGTCGGAAATATAAGTTAAATTACAAGAATTTTATAATGAAAATATATATAATCGTAATTTATATGATATTAAAATAATTAACTTCAACCATATATTTCCCATAATCGTATGCACATATCAGCTTAAATAGCTATTAGAAACGGTAATTATATAGTAAAGTCTGCCATTGCGATATCTAAACTGCAAATTCTGCTTTATCATGTTTCCTAATTAATATATAACTTTGTTTCTTAAATAAAGCGCGGAAGGCTTAAAATTGCCTACACATATAATTGACGTTATTAAATTTCCAACGTTTAAAAATTTACTTTTGTGCATTCATTTTTTTTTATTAAATTAAAATAATGTATATATTAAAATGCGCGTTATTTCTGTTATTTGACAAAATAAAATTATTTTTTATTCCTTATTACAACAGGTTGGCATTCCCTCACTTTGTCATTGCCTTACGGAAGCACGACTATTTTTTACCCGCCATTTTGATGTATAAGTGCCATTAAATTGTTTTTGTCAACGCGTCCTGTACCAACCGGCACTATATAATTATCTGCCTTAGGGTACATTTATTATCTGTGACAATATTCAATATTGAAAAAAAGACTTGTAAACTATCGTTTATGCACGAAATGATAGTCATTTAAATAGCACAAAACTAAGAACTTTAAAAAAAAAGAATATATTTATACATAACGACTTTAAAACATTAAAGCGTATACGTTTGAAAGAATTATGAAGTCTCACTTTTGAAGTCGAGGCAAACAACTTTCGCCTATCTCCCGAAGAAAAGATGAGAAAAACTAACGTCCCTGAACTGGGTAAGTAGCGTGAGAAAAACAAGTAATTTTCATTCATAAAACCATTTTCTTAGGGGCATGCGACTGAGAGGGCAATATCGCTGTCATATAACGCCGTCCTGCTCTCCTCCACTCATTTTTAATGCACTTTCGCTCAAGTGCTCTTTTATACCTCTTTTAAGACTTGCAAGGAGGATGTACGTGTTTTAAGTTTTTTTTTAAACGCGTGCGAATTTCACTTTTACAGCGACAACGGCCGCGGGTTGTTGTCAAACAATTTTTCAAGGCAAAAAAGTTGCCGTTCAAGGAATTTTAAAGAGAAAAGTCTTCAAAGTGACTTTGTTTCGTTGAGTGTTCTATCTGTAAATTATGCTTAACATTCTTTGTTTAAATTCTAGCACCGTTAGATTAAAAATTGTACAAATATAAAAAAATAAGTTCAAAAAAAAAGTGTCAAAATTGTGTTCTACGTATACAATGTTTTTGTAAGTATTTAGGTACGTACCAATCGTTCGTTAATTTTTATTAAATTATGTGAATAAATCTCAGCTTGTTTCGTGTGTATGGCAACAGATTTATCTCTTATTTCATTATGAAATGTATATGAATCGTGAGAGTGGATTAGATTCCACTACCTATCCCATTGGTGAAATACAGGAGTTATGTGATGGTATCTGAATTAATCTATACTTACAATAAAATTTCAAAATGATCAAAACCCGCCTAAAAAGTATACAATTTTTCTATATATGAAAGTCACATGCTTTCAAAGAACGCAACTTAAATGCAGAGAAAACCGTTACAGACATTCCAATTTTAAACTCGCAGAACATTAGTCGCATTAAGCACAGCCAATAAACTCCTATTTAAATAAACTAATCAATTGTAACGATTTTTGAATTTGGATCGCGGATCGAACTAATCCTTTGAGTGGCTCTCGAAGCAAAGGGAACATCTCGTTCAGCCTATTGTGGCCTTATAATTTATTGTCACTGCCGGTGAATGTTCTACATATTTTTTTAAACCGTTTGGGGTTGCAAAGTTTGGAGCTCTCACTTGTTTAAATAGAATCATTTTATGTCATGCACATCTTGTGAATTAAAAGAAAAATAGGCAGTTACACTAAAATGGCAAATATATTTCTAGAACAAGACATATTAAAGACCATACAAAAACAATGAAACAGCACTGTTTCATTAGGTGTTGAAAAATATATAGGTTCGCTAAATCTATAAATAGAGAACATAGCACTCAAAAAGAATTGTTAAGAGAACAAACATACATCCAACTATCTTGCTATATGACGTCATTACACACCGGAAGCAACTTACCAAGCCGCCCACAATTCAACACGAGGTAGTTAAAGCGAAAACTTTGGAATAAAATGGCTCCACATCGGAGTTCGCGGGCCAAGTTTCGTTTAAAGAGGTTATAAATAAAATAAGATATTCACAGTCGTTGGATGCGCAACTTATGACTGTGTAAGTTCAAAAACCACTCCAGGAGTCGCGGGGAACTTTTATCAACAATATATTTGTCTGCGAGCCGACCTTATGTCGGTGTTTCGATAGCAACGTAATGAGCGAAGCGATTGTCTGAGCGGATTGATATTGAATATATATGTTTGATACCTATTAATATACAATACTTGACGTTTTAATTTTTTAACAAACGCTATAAAGTATGATGCCGTTGAATCATTAGACACAAAATAAGTAAAAATATTATTTTATGAACGTTTAATTGAATGGTCAAATCTCAGAGAACTAAGTAGTAAACTTATTATACACTGGCGTAGATAAAATTACTTTGACTTTAACGTCCGTAAAGATTTTCAAGTTTATTCAAATATTTAAATGATCAAAGATTATTCAATGAGTCAATATTGAAATGCAAATATTTATTCAATGACAGTATATACAGGACCAGAAGGAGTGGCGCCGATTAGGAGAGGCCTGTGTCCAACAATCGATATCCAAAGGCTAATGATGATATACACTGTATAAAAAGGCTATCGCTCCGCTTATCACAGCGTGCAATCTTATCCGTACGAAGAAGCAACTACTTCGCACTTCGAATCAACATATAAATAAAATATGTTATTCCAACTCATATTCTACGCGAGAAGTTTATTTCCAAACACGCCTAATGTTTTGCCGTGGTTTTTCGTTTTGAATCGACACATCTAACGTTCTGTCATAAACAATGAACTTTATTACTTTACTTCGTATCTTCGTATTTGGCTTTGGACGTTTTTGGAACAAGCCATTTGATTTGAAGACTTGGATTTTAGTTAAATTTTTGGCATGGTTTTAGCCTTAAGGTTCATAACATGCTGATGGGACTTATCACGTTGTCCTAATAATAGAAGATGAATTACTTGAAACCTTCGATATTGCAATATAACGGACATTTTAATAAAATGCTTCTTGTTATTATGTTCATATTAGCTGATATATCATCAGCATCATCATCAGCCCACTCCAATCCACTGCTGGAAGCTTTACGCCTTTCTAATCTTCAGATATATAAGTCTATGTGAAATAAAATTATAGTCCTTCTTGAGGTCAAAAGATACGCTTCTGCTGAGGACTAAAACGTAATACCATGTTTGCTGGTTAATCTCGTCTAAAGTGGATGTAGAGAAACGTAGAGAACACCGAGCGAATATCTCTAATATTACAGACCTAACGTGCTTCTTCTTCTTTCTTCTTCTTGTTTGTTTTAAGCTCTCCCGTTTCTCAATAACCATACGTTATTGAATACACTTTGTAACTTTTGAATATTTTTTATCATTACTTCGGTGGAGACATTTTTGTTGGTCGAAGACATATTCAGTTAGATATCATACATATTTAAGGTACGTTATGCCATGGGGTTCTGCAAACGTAGCATCAAAAAGTTCTATCAAGACAGACCACACATTGGTAACCCTTAAGGTTGCAAATGTCTATAGGCGCCGGTGACCACTTACTATCAATTGGCCCGACTTGCTGTTTGATATAAAAAAGATAATTTTGGAAGTCGTCGAGGACAAGGCAGCAGGGCCCACCACCCACTTTCTCGGATGGCTTTGGAAAACGCGACTCCGTACGAGTAACACATTATCTATCAGGGAGTGAGTGGGTGGAGTCGATTCGTTTGGATTCAATTCCTTATATTAGTAAAACAAGCAAAATCATAAAATGAAAAATATTGCTAGTAACAGTCCTATTTCGGATGAATGCTGACTAATGGTCTTAAGCCCTTTATTCTGAGAGGAGACCCGTGTCCAACAGTGGAATGATAAAAGGGTTGTTGATAATGAAACAACGAATATTCTCCATCACCATCATCAAGATAGCTGATTTGTGGAAGAAACACGGCAGATCTGTAAGGATTGGGATATTTGGCACTCCGTGCTCTCTGCCCACCCCACGAGGGACTTGACTTGAAGATATGTATGTAACATCATTATCAACATATCACAGTCCACTGCTGAACATAGATCTCCCTTAATAAGCGCTATCGTATCCTGTCTTCGCATTCCCGCATCTGTACTTCCACTAAATTGACCCATTGTCTTATTGACATGTAATGTTGACCAATCTAATTGACACTAATATTGTCATTACTAGTTTTAATCAAAGCCAGTGCATTTATTCATGCGGAGTAACGGCCATTTGTAACTATTGCTATTTTACCACTGTCTTTGTCCAAAAAATGTACTGTACATATCGGAAAAAAAAAATTAAG
>DWED01000443.1:0-11350 GCA_018245795.1 Protelbella ruficauda | reverse complement strand
GGAGTGACGATATACGCAAAGTGGCTGGCAGCGGTTGGATTCGAAAAGCTGAAGATCGAGCTCAGTGGCGTGCTATTAGAAAGGCCTATGTTCAACAGTGGACGGGAGTAGGCTGATGATTGAATGATAAATTGCGAAGCGCAATTATCATCATCATCATCATAAAATCATTATAAATAATTAAAAACAGGATCACCCTCCTACTAGGTTGTCTAACGACCTAAAGAAGACTGCGGTTTGCGGATTCGGAGACCTATGTCCAGTAGTTGATCTCTAAAGTCTGATGAATGGGAATAATAATAATTATTATAATGTCTCGCCACATAGGTGGTGAGCACCGGGTGTCAAATATTTCTATTCTTATAGAACTGAAGTACGTCTTTTTATTATCAGTGATACTAATTGTTTATTGATATTAATAACAATGTAATTAACAGACGTTCCACTTCTCCGTAACAGCAATATACACTTGCATTTCCAATTACGAGCATTAGTTACGATTAAGCCAACACGCAATATTGATTGGCACTCGACTGGATGCTGCGCCTGAGAACTATTTCCTATTGGAGCACATGTTCATATTTCGATATCCGCATTGGGGTAACGACGGGCTTAGTATGTATGTATGTAGGTTGCTTGATTTGATGCAATTGCCTTCGTCTTTAACATTCTGGAAGTGTTTATATAGTGAAGTTGGTTTTATTTATTAGAGTCATCGCAATCAACACTATAGTTACTAAATAAATATGGAAATAGATTATTTAATCATGTTCTTATTGGTTGAGATCTCAGCACTCTATACTGTTATTCGTCACCCTGTTACGTCATCATCAATCCTTTTTATCGTTCCACTGTTGGACGTGGATTTTTGCTCAAAACGACGCTGGCCAAGTGCGGGCTGACAGATCTCCATTACGTTTTCGTTTGAAAATACATTACTTAATACTTTAAAATATCACAAGCGTAACTCACTTGAAATATTAAATGTGTTCCACTATCATTTGTTAAGGATAGAATATATTACTCAACATCACCAATGAGTGATTTTGAAATCCGTATAATCTGTATATTGGGCATAAAAATAGTGAAAATAAAAAATATACCTATCGTTAGTAAAAAGAACTTTTGTGTATATAACACCGCACAGATATATACCATCCAAAATAATGGCTACAATTACTGTCTTGATTGCTTCTGGATTACAGCGAAAACATAAGCACTTATTACATAATAATGAATGACAAAAAAGCTACTCAAAATAATTCCCCTTAGGCGACATAGGTCTGTCCCTTTGAGACTGATACAACTCGTTTGATATTGCTACAAATAATAATTTCCAACGGAAATGGCAACCCACTGGTCAGTCTATTAAATAAAATCGCCCTTCTTTTCAACACGTAATAATACGTGATAATGGCCGCGACATACTGAGTACGAAGAGCTCGTTTAAATTTATTTCTTACTGGAAATTCGAATTTGGAATATTAGAAGATGAAATTTTAAGCTAGCCTGTTGTAGCTGTTTTTTTTGTACTTAATATGAAAAGGTAAGTGGCCAGTGTTAAACAGTGGGAAATATTAGTGAAGATTGTTATAATATTCTAATCGAATTAACTAGAAGTGCAACGATGTGACTATTTGTAATTGCTATTGAAGCCTAAACAAAATAAAAGTATTTGATTTATCGCCTCAATCATTTTTGTATCATTATTTCCGTCATTATATACATTTTTACCATTCTACCCTGCCGGGCCGAGTTCCACAAAAGACGCCACCCCCTCAAAATGAGAAGTTTTAAGTTCTCAGAGAATTACGAATTGTCAGACTTTAGGCGTTTTAAAGGACGTTACAGAAAACTAAGATGTGTTGGTTCTTCGTTATGTTTTTGTCGTTGTGGTGGTGAGTTATATCCCACCTTGATAACGTAAATAACTTTATGAATTCAGGCTTGGTATTAGACCTCCGTGAGTAGGAAGTTGAAGTGTAAGCTCTTGAAATCTAATGAAATGTAGAACGAATCACGAGACTGTGCAGTAGAATAGTACGACGATAGGTACATCACAAAAGTCATTAAACATTCTCAAAAATTACGTGTTTCAGTTTGTTCATCAAAGTCAGTATTTGAGTTGTTAAAATAAATTACATATGAGTATTTGGACAATACGTTATTCAATATACAGTATGTGTAAATAATAAACGCGTGAAACTACAAATACTTAATGCTTTCACAGTTCACTGTGAACCAGACCGAAAATTATTTAATAAATTGCATTATTTACTGAACAAAGAGTTCTTTGGAAGGAGAAAATTCATGTATCAAAGATAGGTAAACTCTATTTTAAGTGCTAATTTTTAAAACGCCGAAAAATAATAGTTCCTCTTTATTCTTTCATTAAACATTTTTGCACTTTTTCGCGCGTAATAAATGATTTCCTTGCAATTAGTGTAGAAGAAGCGACAGAATAATAGTGCCCAAGTGTACCCGAAGCTTAATTCGACTTTCAATAGCGCGACTTGTTGCGAACTACAGATTTAAAACGAAGCTATTTTATTTCGACAACAACATAAAATAGTATTTCTGGGCTTGTAACGTGTATTAGTATAGTTTTGCTTGTGATATTACATTTATGTAATTCAAAGATTTAGTATGAAATAAAGCGATTTCTTTTATTGACTAAATGTTTCGATTTCAAAGTTTTCTGGTATAAGAAATAGCTCGCATTTGTCAACCATGTACTCGTAGACTATGATTTAAATGATTTTCATTCTGTGTGGAGGTCGGCGTCTATCGGTGGAACGATAAAAAAGTGGATGATGCAAATGATGATATGACGTTGTCGATCCCACCTCTGTTTATCGTTAGGCGTAAAGAAATACAATTTTGTAAAATTTTTGTCATATAAAATTTTGATACGCGTATACAGAAGGGCAACAAAATAGATTTTTTTAATTCATAAGCAAATCATAGCGATATTTGTTAATTTACCGTAACTGGCCAAAGCTGATTCCTTATGGAGTAGACAAAAGGCACTGAATGCCAAATGTCTCTATCCTTACAGGTCTGACGTACTTCTCTGACATTCATCAGTACTTCCAAACACGATCCAAAATCAAAGACATTTGACGATATTTCATAGGCACATGATACAAAAATACTTGACTTTCAAACTCTAAGAGGCTTCTACATTACATGGATATTATACATGAGTATTACAATCTTCATAAGGAGGATAGAGACAGTATCTTAGGCCTTTAGAAGCTGGCAACAATATCACCAATTAGTGAACGAGCGATATGAAAAGGTACCATTCACCATTCAACACGACAATATCGCAACATTATGATGATAAATTTGAGCTTCTAATTGAAATGTAAAATTTGTAAGATGATTGTATTAATAAAGGTTATTAGTCGCTAATTAGACATTCCTTATATTATGTATATTTGTAATTGTACATAATAACTACGATCAAACTGTATTCTACACAGTCGTTTACATATAATATGTAAGCATTTGTAATAATTTTATGGGAATTAATAAAATATTTCAGCTAAATACCGATAATGTTAGTTATTCAATTTAAATCGGTAACAATAAGTAATCACAAATTACTTGTTAAATTATTCGTAATATTACACAACCTACTCTTATTACCATTTCCATTCATGGTTTAATTCCCACAGGTCTCCAAGCAAGTTACTTTTATTGAGGATATTTTATATTCTTGTGTGAACACATATATCAGTTGGTCCAGTAAAAGGAAAAACTAATATAAATGGTTAGTTGGGATTCCTGTTTCATAAAAACAAACTTGTTAAAAAGATGTGTGAAATAAAAAAAAACGATTAGTATAATATAGTAGTATTCCTTTAAGCGGATACAATAACATAAGCGGGTACTTTATAGGTAACATTCAGATCGATAAAGCACGAACATGTAACACTGGAAAATAATTATTATTATTAACATCCTCAACATTAACCCTTGTACCGATTCATTGTTAGACATAGGTGTCCTCTTATAAATTCGAATGATTTATCTGAAATATATTATTATTATTACCATTATATTATCACGTCGAATCTCTTACGGGGTAGGCAGACAGCGCCAAGTACCAAATAAGAAAATCATTTAAAAATCTATTTTATCTAAATTACTTACAAAATGCTAACATAGAAGGGTAAAAAGCCATTCTTGATCCGCTTGTGAGTGGCGGTAAATCAACACTAACATATTCAAACACCCTTACAAAGGATGTCCAAGACGTAATGTAGACATACAACAACAGCTCGCCCTAAACAAATCTTTTCTGAATCATTCACGCAGGGCTGCTACCGGGCCCTGGATTACTTCAGATTCGGTGAGTATCCTCTAAATAATGCACGTGTAAAATAACCTCATTATCTGTGCATATTAATACTTTTAAGCGAACTAGCATAGCACGGAGTGAAAAGGGGAGAGAATGATTTCTGCAAGATGTTGGCGAATGTCTAGTAGTGGTTGCCATCATCATCAAGTCCTTTTATGTCCTGTTGTTCATGGGTATCCTATCAGAAAGAGAGCGCTAAGGTACTAAGGTATAGTACGCCACGTTGAACACGTGCGTGCTTATAGAGCATTATGGAAAAGCCTAAGGTATGTAAAGTTTCCTAGAGAAGTTTTTTTTTATATAATTTTATAAAGAGGTACATGATTCAAACTTGACGACTTGAACACTCCGAATGGAATACTGAATATGAAACCATTAATCTATTACTGCTGTATGGTTCATTATAACCGATGGATATAACCGTGATTTGCAATGACAGGTTAATCTACGCACTCTTATACTCGTATACATTTAACATCTATCCACAACTACAGTTTTGGCCTAAAACACTAACTTTCAAACAAACACGAGTAGCACGTAAAATCGCTATATGGTGATGTACTCCGAGAGCACCAATACGGGAACTCTATCACGTAAAGTGTATCCAATCCATTTCTAAGAGATTCCCCGCTCTATGGCGCGAGTGGCACGAGGAGGATGCACTGAAACTCGATGCAACTGAATAAAATATTTGATGCGCGGATAAACTGACTCGACGGTCTACTGTGAATCGTTTCATAGTGATTGTTCTCTGAGATAACGTAACATCACTCCTGTGTTTCCGTTAAAGGGTAGGCAGAGATATGTAGTACTCCCATGTTTCACTAGTTATGTTATACGTCCCACTATGGATACGGGGGAAAAGAGTTCTCTGAGATAGTTGGTAAAAACCCGAAAAGTAGACCAGTTATTAATAGCAGAAAATTTTTAATTATCACACAATGGAAATATTTGTAGGGAACACTAATTAATGAGACACTAATTATAATCCACTTAAAACATAACTTCACGCCAAAATCCCCGAAGGGGTAGCCAGAGGAGTGTAGTACACTCCCAGGTATCACCAGTTACGTTTACGTCCCATGGAATGGGTGGTGAGCCATAATCCATTTAGAGACCTCATAATTGATAAGAGACTTTTTAATAAAATAGTCATCAAAGCATTTACGTTATTCCCAATTTATTATTATTATATTGTCACGCCCGGTACCCTACGTAATAAGCATAAAGCACCGAGCACACATATGTAATCCTTGCAGACCTGACGCGCTTCTTCTACGTTCATAACCCTTTTTATACGAATCGACGATGTTACGAATTTAATTTAATTTAATTTAACTGGTGAAAATATTTGTTGGGTAGATTTTTATACCTTTTTTTTGGAAAAATTGCTGGCAATCCGAATAAAGTGGACATTACAGAACAGTTTTTCTCTCTCCACTATATATCGAAATATGTCATTAAAGATTGTATTTAAAAAGTCGTAAATCAAAGTTTCTGGCACGTTTTGATATTAATTTTGACGAAGGACTAACACGCACAAATGTATAGGTATACAAGCTAGGGAGTTATCAAATAGTTTATAAATCTGTATGTTTAAATAGTTTATAAATCTGTATATTACTCGTAACTTCTATGCCCTAATTAGTCTGAGGGATTTACTTAGAGCGCTTATTAAAGTTTACTGTACAGAACACCATTTAAATTGTAATACAGTAAGTAGGCAGAGAGTATCGAGTGCCAAATATCTCTTCCTTGCAGACCTGACATGCTTCTTCTACATTAGTTAGTCTTACATTGGTGACGTAGAATCTCTCACATCCGTAGACAAACGAAGGTCACCGACATAGCTCTCAAAATTAGTAAGCTGAAGTGGCAATGGACAGGCCACTTTACTCGAGTGACCGACAACCGATGGGGAAGAAACATCATCGAGTAGCGGCCACGTCTCGGTTAAAGGAGCGCAGGTCACCCTCCTACCAGATGGTCTGACGACCTGAAGAAGATAGCGAGAAGCTGCTGGATTCGAAAAGCCCAGGGCCGGAATGATTGACGCCGATTATGGGAGGCCTATGTCCAGCAGTAGACATGATGATGATGATGACGACACAATGGTGATCTCTGATTACTACGAACAGAACTTGGCGTGATGATATAATAACAATATTATCGTAAGTATAGGAACTACTATAGATGCAATACGAAGAATTACACTCGGTTGTACTTTCATATTTTTCATTTTGAGATCGTTAAATAGATTTAGGAATTAACAAAATTGATGAAAAAAGTTTCTATGTTATAAATTATTCAAACAGTTATTAAATCAATTAAATAAAATCGTAATTTCTAGTCAACCATTTTCATGAACTTTGTACGGTGTCTATTTACATGGCAACACCATGTCAAAATTTTGCATTTGGTTTCATACGTATTAAATATTTTTCTAAAGTTATTCCTCCCTAAGTGGCTGTCTTAGAACTGTATTCGTTATAAATAATCCTATTACTGAAATAGAAAATCGTAACTTTGCTAACTGTTCAACCCTGTTTGTGAATTTCAAATCCGTCAATGTCAAAGTTAATCCACGTCTCAGGCCCGTGAATGTTGACAATGTACTCAAAAAGGCAATGTTTTCCACGCCTGAACTGAAAGCGTTTTGCCTGAGCCAATAGTTTCAGTCACCTGACCTTACCTGACTGACTGCTTAATAAATAAACGACATAACCATAGACAACGGAAAATTTAGAAGGAAACCAAGCTTTCATTTTGAAATCAAAATATATTCAAAATAATTTAAAATATAAGAATATAACTCTTAGGCGAGTCTCTTAAAAGATATAAGTGTGAATTTAGAGATGTCCATAATGTATAACTTAGGCCACGCCAGGTCTTTACGCCAGGTCTTCACGCTAGGTCTTCACGCTAGGTCTTCACGCTAGGTCTTCACGCTAGGTCTTCACGCTAGGTTTCTCGCCAAGTGAATATCTCGTACATACAGTTTTGTTTATAGAATGTTTAGCGATTGAGAAAGTTTCAGGTACATAAGTATGTACTAACCATTCGTTAGTTAACGATAACACGAAATAAACTTCAAACCTTCGTGAATTTCTAAGTTATATAAAGAAAAAGTATAAATCTCAGTGAAAAAGTACATTTACTGGGGTTCCCACGGACTTTCACAGATACGCGATATAAGTTTAATAAGCACCCCGATTTATAGCTTCTCACAGATTGAAATTAATGTGCAAAGAATTATATACGAGCACAATCGCTTTTGTAAATTACATGTAATAATAATGATATGAACAATAGTTATTAAGCATAAAAAGAGTTTAAAAACTATGATAAAGTAAAATTGCTTTCGTAATATTACATCACGTCTGTCTTTCTCCGAAGAGGTAGGCAGAGGAGAATAATAGACTCCCACGATCTATCAGTTATCCTATAAGTGCCACCATGGAATGAAGGTAAGCGCTATAAAGGTAAGGGGGTATGACCGTACAGGGGCATAAGGCAACGTCCATGCTACTACTAGAAATTCAAAGATAGGAAAAACTCAATAACACTTTGCCCGATCCGGGGATCGAACCCAGGACTTACTGATTAGCAGTCGTGCTTTAGTAATATCTATGTAATACTAATTCTCACTATTAATTTTTAACAGAAACTCACGACTAGGACTGTAAGTACACATTTGACAATCTGTTAAACTCAGCTGGAACTGAGCTCAATCGGACATGTTGATAAGTGGAAATGTTATTCGTGAAATGAGTTATGTCGGTATCAAATTTACACCAGTAGCAGTTATTGTAGAGCAAGTTGAAATACCCACTCTGTGTGTCATAACTTTGTAGAGTTAAAACAATTTTCGTGACGATAAATTAATTAATAAACGTTAAATATTGTGGCGAAATAGCTAACGAGAAGATTAAAGATCTGTCTTATAAAAGACAGCATGAATGCGCTCGTGGCTTTGTAGCGCTAGCAGGCCGCAAGCAATTAGTCAGGCTAAGCAATCTCTGATGAAGGCTGCTATTAACGTTTAATCTCATTTTGTGTATTGAAAACTTAATTGATTCATAGTTAGTGTGAAAATTAAAGACTATGGGATGTAGAGAAAAGGATTTGAATTGATTTAAAATTAGTACCTGAGATATTAGTCCCATTCTAAGAGGAGATCCATGTTCCAGCAGTGGAATGATAAACGGATTGAAACAAATATTAGGACTATAACAAAAATAAGTCTGTGGAACCCAGGGTTTAATCAAATGTAAAATAAAGCGAATTTAAGAGTTTTTTACATACCCTAGGAAAGCCCTATCCAGCAGTAGAACGATGAAGCCTGATATGGCTACTGATGATAACTAATTTGTTCACAAACAATAATCAGATGCAACACAAATAATATGTGCACAACTTGAGACTTATTTTTAATGGAGATCTTTATCCATAGCGACCCTTCACAAAACTTCCTATTACGGTTAATAAATGAATAAATAATGAGACAGGAACGGGACTGGACAGGGCACGAGGAAATTGTAAAGGTTTATTCTTAGATGCGGAACCCTGAAATCGATGGCGATGGTTTAAATTCAATTATATTCATAGCAAATTGAGATCTCTGTCCTATATTTTGTGCTGTTAGATTTTACAAATATCGTCGTAAAACATTCTGATTTGACGCATGTTATAGGTGAAAAGTCCCATAAATACCTTAGTTCTATAACATTGTAACACTAATTTAAAGGTTTTTTTACTTTTTCATATTATGTCGTTTTCATTAAATGCAGGACCAGATCCAGGAACGGGTCGAGTGGTGCCGATTAGGGAAGGTCTGTGTCCAGTAGTAGACGCAGAAAGCCTCATGAATGAATAAATTATGTATGATGAATGAAGGATAATATCCAGAACATCTGGAAACTTTTGACCAATAAAGCCAAAGTCGAGAACGAGTTTCAATAATCCAGGTCGCGTTATACGGTGATTCCTTATTTCTGAATAATGAAGTGGCGCCCGGAGCGGGTAGCTTTTAGTGAAATTCAGTTACGTAATGAAAGCTTTTTCGAAAACTCATTATTTATTTTCAGCAAAACGTTTCTGCATTTATTATGATCTTGTGATTAATTACGTATGATAGGAATTATAATTTTGTAAGCTTGTGTTATATGTACATTATATAATAATTATTGTTCTGTTAGACGTGGTAATTCTATTTTGTTTATAGTAAACGTATAAACTACTGGGCTCTTCCTTAAAAAATATTGCATGAGCATTTTTTGAAATAAATTATATTTTTAAATTTTTTTGTTTTTTAATCACCAAAACTTTAAACCAAGTTCCAATCACCAACATTCAAGGCAATGTACGACTTCCGTGAATAACCACTAGGCAGGTTATTAGTTTAATAATTATTGATAGCACTAGGTAAGCATAAATTACTTCATATATACATTTATGAAATACCTCAAGTATACTTGTGTGAAAATTTACTTTGCAAAGTGCGGTATCGTTTGAGGGAAAATCCCTTCACAAGTATACGATAGTCTACTAAATAAAAACCGTGCGCCGGATAGCGTCGATATGGTCCGAGATAACAGCATCTATTCAGGACCAGGCGTACGAGTGCTGCTCGCAAATAAATTTACCATTACCCGAAAACTAATCTCTAGATCTTTGTTATTTATCAACGGCGCGACACCTAGTATAAATAAGTGCGGCGAGTCATGTATATAGTATATTTAAGTGCAGTAAGGTTTGTATTATTATTAAAATATAGTATGTTCCTAATAGAGTAAGTAGAAAACACAGTGATAAATGTTTCTTTACTTACGGAGCTAAGGTATTTAAATTATGTATCTAGTATTCAATTGCAGCAATTTGTCTGATATTAAAATAATATTAAAAATTTCTTATTACAGGCTGAAAATTGAAAAATTTCTAAAGTTGATAAGAGAAAAAGACTGTTTTATTAAATGTGCCCTGGCATTATAGTTGAACTCCCAGGCCCGAGGTTGTCTGCCTATTTGCTACTCTTCAATTAACAGATTTTATATATTGACTATAAATATGAGTATATATTATAAATCAATCCAAAAACGTTAAAAAGTGAATATTCGTTTCACTAACTAATTAAAATGAAATTTCTTATTGCCCAATACAAAATTTGTGCAACGATGTTATATACAAAATAACAACAATGTATCCAATACGCAGATCCTATTAAAAATGTATAAAACAATAGCTTTAGTATTAAGTGGGCCATACGTTGCCACGCCCGTCGACCGTCGTCAAGTAAATAATATATACTATAGTGAACTTAGATTGATTTAACACGCTAACATCGATTTTTTCTGGACTTTAAATACATATATGCGACCATACCTTCCGGATATCATTTAAGTTTTGCATAAAGCACTATTAATTTTATTTCATTATCAACATTTTATTCTCTCTCTTCTCTATTTCTCTATTTCTTTCGTTCGTCTGTTGAACGGATGTCGAGATTAGCCAATAAATGCAAAATTACATGTTCAACACAATGTCTTTAATTCTATTAATAAACGCTAATACATGAATCTATCATCGCAATGGATTATTCCATATATGGAATGCAAGAACGGATCAATTAATGAAGAACGATATAGATTGAACTGAAGTTTTTATAATCGGTCAGGCGTAGGATCGTTCGTTCGCTGCTCGGAGTTGGAGAGCATTGAGACTCAACAAATGCATTGCTAGTTAATTAGTTCTAGAAGTTGTTAAGTTCGGAGCGAGTTGCTAGTTAATCGCTATTTTCCACTTTCAATAAATAACATGTTTGTGTTGTGTTTTAAAATATGTTGGGAAACTGTATGTAGTTTGTAAGATCGTTGTAATACATTCTAGAAATTGGTTTGGATGACCAATAAAATACGTCCGTGTTTTTCTATTACTTTTTATTTCTCTTATTTTATTGTATATATATACTATATATATATATAT
>DWED01000442.1:0-11352 GCA_018245795.1 Protelbella ruficauda | reverse complement strand
CTCACGCTAGCGCTACCTGTGCGTGCGCGAGTAGAAAGAGACAGATAGTTAAGCTCCTTTGTTTTCTCTTTTTTTTCTATGGACACATTTTAGTCTGGCTCCCCTAATCTACGTATAATATATCTATTACGCAGACATTCAAAACATAACCTAAAAATATACCTTGGTACTGCGCGAAACGTTGTTTGTTTCTTTCTTCTATTTCCCGTTGTTTTTCCAATCTCTTCCTCTTTTTCTCCTCTTCTCTCTTTTTAACACTGTCTACCTGTCCAACAGGGATGATTTGCGTAGAAGTATCTAAAGCGGCTTCATACTGTTGTATGTTTTCGTACATTGGCGCATTTCGTACGGGGACTTTTGTTTTATCCGAGTACAGTGCTTTCATTGGGTCAAATTTAGAACTACAAGCACTAGTTTCCGACTCAGAAGTAGACGAATCTTCAGACATAATGAAATATGTTGTGAAAATTGTCGTAAACAACAACACTACGCGAACCCAGCGAATGACAAGTGTCAATATCAAACTAAACTAAACATGTGTCAAAGTCACCAACCATATTTAGTAACGTTTCGTTACACGCTATAGGAAACTGATACAAATGTAGCTTTTTCATTAATTACGTTAGGAATAATCTGTAAATAAAAAATTATAAAGTAGAAATGAAAATACAAAAAGAAATTTCAAACGATACATTGATTCGTCGATTGATACGTCGATTCATTTAGAGAAGAGAGGTACCATTATGAAATATTAAATTGAACTAAAGCAACTATTTTTAAAAGCGATTAAAATATCCATTATGCTATATTAATTGTATCGGCCAGTTAACTCGAAGAAATTAAAATAGTTTCAATTTGCAATATTCTCACAATGTTTTTTTATACCGACATTGCAGTCATATTGATCTCATGATAGAATGTTGAAGGCTCTTCCTTAATCTATAGCGTATTTAATTATTGCAACTCATAAATGAAACTGAATAGATAATTTTTGATGTTAGTTACATAGACGTGAATTTATTAAACGATTTTTAATTGAATGGTCATAGGTTTTTTAAAGTAATGTAGATATTGGTTTGTTTACAATAAATAGTAATGCTTTCATTAATATTTCTTATAATTGTAATGGAATTAGATATTTATTTGATATGGTTTATGTTATTTAGGACTCACAATGAGTATACATTTTTATATATATAATAATATTTATAAGATTTATTTAGTATGAAACAAAAATCTTTTTAGTGATCGTATAATATCTGAAGTAACTATTCGTATAAATAACATATCATAGTAGTCGAACTAGTTGGCTACGACGCGCGCGATAGTATACAGCAAGGTCTTCATAGCAATAACAAGCAATAGGAAGTAAACGAATCAAGGCCGATTCTCAGTATTGCATCTTTATATTCATACAAATATAAACAAGGGAGTTTGTAATAAAAATAATATTTTTCGTTGCGCTGCTATAATGTTTTAATTAATATTTGTCAGGTTATAATGTGATATTGTATCAATAACTTTATAATACTGTGTCAGGATATTCTTAATATGATGAGTAATCATAGTAAATTTTATGATAATAATAATAATAAAATGTTTAAATAATATGTAGGTTTAAAAAGAAAAAACATAGGTGCTCAGTTATTATAGAAAAGTTACATTAAATTAAATTCAAACATTACAGATAGTATTTTCTGTATTACGTAACGTTCGTGATTATACGTCGTCATGACAACTACAACATGGCTGCCGAGTCAATGCTCTTTTCGCGCCAATATCATTTCACTTTTCAACGATGGACACTAATTAAGTCAAGACGGCTTACTAATGCTGTTGAATAATAAATAAATGAAATAAATACTTAATTATTTTTCCTATTTATAATTTCTATTCAGTGCTTTACCTAAAGTTATTAAAATTCATTCAGTTTTTACTTTTGGTAAAAGATGAAAATAATTACTTATCGATAATTCATGGAATAGTTAAATATTTTAACAACTCTCATTCATCTTATAATTGTTAATATTTCAAAGTATTTTAAATAAACAGAAATTAAAATTGATATTGCAGATAGTTTAAATTGGGAGCTTAACCTAAACCAACTATAAAATTATGAAAATGGGGTTAAACTACATAATTAACAACATATTACATAGAAAAAGCATTCTAATTAGGCGGCGTCTATAATTATTGTCTTCGAAAGACACTAAGAAATGAGCATTCCTTTATTTGTACTAAAAGACACAATACGTCAAGAAAGTGGTATAGGAAGCGAATGGAAAACAAAAGTCTTTCATCGCAATTATAGAGAGAGGCCGGCCGTGAAGCATTGTATAGGTTTTTGTGTTATGCGGCAGTTTTCTGCCTACTTGCGACTCTTCCGCGTATTGTTGTCTTCATATTAGCAATTACAACACTTTAGTAAAAGAAATATTTTTTTCGTGTTAAATTTGATAAATCAATACTAAATTTATATTGATCTTAGATATATAGAGCTCTACAATTTTATAATAGAATTAAATGAGTTAAAAGTAGCATTGACAAAAATGATCGAATACATTCGGCATATTGATAATTATGTATATAGCGCCATCTAAGGGACAGTAGAATAAATTTTAAATTTAGTTGTTATTTTCAGAGCGGCGTGTGCGCAGAAGTGGGCTTACTGCGCTACATCTATGCCGCATCGACGAAGGTTCGACATACACCGGGACGTCGCCAGGTGATATCGGGGCACTGTCGCCCTCTTCTTTAACGCATTTATATATTACATGCTAGATAGACACAACACTATCAGTAACTTTATAAATCTGAAAAAGTTAAAATTGTTTGACGCGGTTAAATATAATCGTAGTTTTTGATACGAGCAATTTATAAAGCTCTTTTTAAAGGTAATTCTATGTTCTACTATTTGTTTTATTTCAGTTATTAATGAAAATAAAATATTTTTAAAGAGTTAAGACCATCGAATAAAAACGCTTCAGCTTGCTTTTATTGGATGCGTAAATCTTCATGGTAAAATACAACTCCTGCACCTATCCATAACGAACAGGTAGACGACAGGTTGAATTAAAAGCATAATATGAAGGTTGATATATGAATTATTATTTGACGTTATTACATATTTCATTTATATTTGTATTTTCAGTTTGTATCGGAAGCTCCTAAAATTGTGTGGTTAACTGCAGTACTTTACAAATCCATTAATATATTTAATATCAGAGCAAATAAATACCTGAGAGCCGTGCCGGCGTTATGTTTTAAATCCATTCGATAAATCACAATTCACTAGCGGGATGTAAGACTATTATAAAGATTTACTGCCTACCTAACTGTACTTAGGTACCTAGGGAAAAGGCGCCACCAGTACCTATATTTCAAATCCTGAATCCAAAAGCATTTGTTTCAATCACACTGAGCTTTATTTATGGACATTCGGACTTAGAAAGCCTTTGACGAGTTTTTTTTTGTATGAACGATTATGTTCTATTCTTCATTATTAGTGCACCGTAAGTATATTATCAAGTGTAAATCATAAGCTTTAGTGTAATTGCCTTCATTATTATGTAATTTATTTGTTACGATTGTACATCGCGTCTGTTAGTTTGCATAATTTTATTTCACTCATACATATGCAGTGCAGATTGGTTAGTTATTTTTCGCTTTGGTATCAACTATCATCGCTTGATTATGCACGATTACGCACGTAATTTTATATTGTGCTATATAATCATTCGAAAGGTATTTACATAACTCTCATACCATTTGTAGTATAAACCTCAAATATTCGATTCCATCTAACATTATCTAGGAATGCGCAATGCTTGCATTTAACTATTTGTTTAAAGACGTGAAAGCCTACTCTCTCCATTTTCACAGGTCGCTGCTGAAAAGGAGAGGATCGCGCGGAGTGAGGTAACCTGGCCGGGAGACACGTGGATAGCGAGCCACTCGCCGAACAAAGCTCGCGATATACATCGCGCTACGACAATACCCCACACCGAAATGTGTTCCCTCGTAATCGAGTATCTAAACGTCAAGTAATTTATATAATCGAATAATGTACGGTCCGTCCAAAACGCTGCCAAACATTTCAAACGAATTTATTAGTGTATATACAGTCCTAATTGTAAATTGTTTTGTATAGTAGTGTAATACCCGCGTGTGTAGTGTTAGTGAGGTGTAGTGAGCGCCCTCTGGCGTGATCTAGGCGCGGCAACGTGGCGGGGACGCATGCGCCGCCGGGGCCGGCGCTGGCGATGCCATTTATTGAAGACGAATGGTGGTCAGCGGAGAATGAAGGCAGAATGGTCGACCTCTCCAATTGCTTACAGGTATAATAGGTTATTCAGCACTAACGAGTCAAATATTAGTATTTTTCCTGCCTACCTTCGTCTTATACGATATAGAAACAAAATTATGATTTTATTAATTTCATTGTAATTTGACTTTATTTTACGAAATCGGAGTTTTAAAAATATTGTCAATCTTTCATCAATTCAATCATTTCTGTCCTTGTGCTTCTATCGCCATCTGGTAGTAAGTAGCTGCGAAACTGTTTTCTGTTTTACTAAAGACCATAAACACACAACAACATCTATCTGTAACTAAAACAGTTTGTATAATTTGAAATTATATTTTATTTAACGTAATTTTCTAAACTTCCAGGACGCGGTAACCGCCGGCGGACAAGCCGCGGCGCAGCTTCAGCTGCAAATGGCGACATCTCTTGGAGAGCTGTCGCAAGCCGAGCTGTCCAACATTGTGGGTGGATTAACCCTCGAAGCCGATGGTTCAGAGGCTGCAGATCCCGATGACATTCTAAAACAGCTAGGCGAAACCGCATTCGATAACTTCGACACATTTTTCACCGATTTGACCAACTCTACTGCATCTGCTGTGCCACCAGTTGAAATAAAGGTAAATCTTTTTTGTATATTCATTAAATGTGTGGCGTAAAAACTTACTCCTCCGGCCAGATGAAGTGCCGTTGTTGCTAATTAGGTGACAGTGATAGCAAGCGAAGACCTGGAAACGATCTCAGTGGTGTGCTGTTGGAAAGGCCTATGTTTAGCAGTGGACCAGAACAGGCTGATGGTGATGATGATGATTCATTGTTTTCAAATAAAAACGATTAATAGTTCCTTCTGACCATTGTTATAATATTCATTTCGAGACTTATGCTAAGTAATAATCAGAAGTGTGATTACCTACCATCAAGAAATAATTATTTATTCAATTTTTGTTGAAAAATCACGATATAAAGAGGATGACTTAGAATTGTTTATCTATATTTCAGCAAGAAGAAAATAATAACATATCGTCAGCGTCCGGAAGCCAACTTCAGGGCTCATATTACCAGCCGAGTAGTCAGCTCGCGCTGCCGAACAATGGCCAACAACGATTACAACAACTGTTAAGATCGGGAACCAGCGCAATAAATAGCGCTGTTGCTAATAATATTAACAATGGAAGATACAATATAGCGTCCGCCAACCCGCTATTAGCAGAAAAGTTAGCAGCGACATCTAGCGGTATAAAGCAGGAACCAATGAGTTCAGACTATAACGGAACGAGTATGAACTATGGAAATGCTTCACCAATGCAGCGAGTGCCGAGTGGAAAGCCGCAAGTACATGACGCTGGTGGAGGTAAAGGTCAGTTTTAATTTTACAAATCTCATAATAGCCTTATTATATATTACTAACTTAAAACTAATACAATGTAATGTACTATTGAAGATGGTATTCTACGACATCTGTTGGGCACATATTGAACTATATTTCTAGGCATTATCATATTTATTTGTAGATAACTAGATGGCGCTGCTTCATATAATAAAATTAGTAATGTTTCTAGTTGATAATAGATGTCGCTAGGTGCAGACGTAGTTAAAGTTGCACTTTATATTTCAAAATCTTCGTTGCACTGGTTGGCCGATGCAGTTTTCTCCCGATCACAATCCACTTTCAATTTCCGCTCGAGGAAGTGCAGTTGATTTTCCTTTCGCGAGCCGCCGCTTTTACTTCGTACCTGGCCATCATCGACGAGAAAGTTTAATAGCTTTATTAATAACTGCGACCAACAGTGTGATTATGAGCTATATAATGACTATGGCGTGTTTATTGCATTAGATTATAAGTTTTTGTCTCTTGTACGTATGAAACTTACTAACCAATAAAACGTATTTTATATTTGTACACTGTGCTCAATTTTATTTACTTATAAATTATTCTATTAGATTCTGATTTCGATTATTGGAACAATAATTATTTGTTAATATTTCAACACAAAGCAATTTGCACAAATAAATCAGTATGTTTCATTGGGAATTCGCATGTTGTCGGAGGACTACGGAAAATTTAAATTCTCCTTATTCGTATCAACAGTTGTTTGGTTATATGTATAGTGACTGTGCACGTTTCAACCGGACTTTCCCATTCTATTTTTTATTTAGGTTGAAGGTCAAGTGCTATTTAATAATTTCTTACTATTTATGTATTCATCGTCATATATTCCAGTTGTCCATAACTTCAGCTAAAGATATTTTGCTATCCGTTAGTATGACCTACAATATTTTGTTTAAATTATACATGTACAGACTTTAGAAAAATCTACTAGAACTTATGAAAAACCCTTATGTTTACGGAATTGGCTTTGTACACGTTCATGGGCAAATGGCTTATGTGTACTTTTCGAAATAGTCTCCCTACTTTAGGACCTATTGAGAGCTACTCGTATATTCACGAGACCCGTCGGTTGTAACAAGGTTACAAGGACTCCTGCTAGAATTTAGCGACTTGAATTTTGAATTTAGCGAATGTCTCTTATCAAAATATAGACAATAAAAATCATATACTCAATACTTCTCCTCTATGTTTCGAATAAGACTAATTTATTTGTGCCTCTATAACTATGCAATTATGCCCACTTAGTCATACTTGAACACAATGCTTTAGTTTGAATGAATTTCTCTGGGTTGGATTTATTATTTAATGATAGGTAGCCATTATGGCTTTTATAACATGAAAATTAACTGCGTAAATAATAGTTTAAAACAAAAGTACCCACTGTTAATAATTGTTAATTTAATTCTGCGTTACAACTGGTTTTTTTTTAATCTGTATGAATAAAGCTGGCTTTAAATCAAGTTCATAAACACTAATAGCGCATTTTCTCGCGATAGCCAAAGCTGATACGGCAGCGCCCCCGCGCGGCCGGAAGTGAAAGCTCGATGCATCTAGCCAGCTTTCTCTGTTATTGCCATCTGCACATCGGCTGGCTATGACACTCTCTGGTACTGGACTCACATTAAAACCCAATCGCTTGAGAAAATAGTACCTAACAATATGTCGAATAGGTACAGCAGATTCATAAATGAGATGGTGAAATGTAGGAAAAAACGATTACTACTTTTTCAAATTAAACCTTTTTATTCTTTTGCCACGACTTCTTGGCTATTCAGATCTTCTTTCGGAAGGAAGTAACGTTAAGACTCTGCTATGCTACATTTATTAGTAAACCATTTTACCAGTATGATTTTTTTTATATGGGCTTATTATTGGTTTCGATTGGAGAAGTCTCAGTTCGAATTGCTATGACTGCCGTTTTGTTTTAGTTCAAGAATTACATTAGACTATCATGTTTTGGTTTTATTTACTTGTCTGGGGAATATTTGTCAAGTTGTACGAAAGCTATTGCCACGACTGTGTGATATGAATTTTTCACACAGATAAGAAAAAAACTTTTACGTTTTACGAAATACAGCCATTGGGCGATTTGTCGTTTTTGCGATTTCATTCTATATACAAATTCAAACAGTTTTATAAATTACAAGGTATCTGCATACAGTTCACGAAATCACACTTTGTCATAGACATCATTCGCCGTATCCGGTGGTTCTCAGGCAGAAGAAACTGCGGGAAATGGACTCTGCTTTTTAAATTAAAATAAACCACATTGCTATGTGTGTTTCGCTTATGAATTACAATTTCCCTATAAAATGAGTGCAAACAAAATGAAATTCCGTTGAATTAAATTATTAGTACTCTTCCAAATGATATTCTTTCACGACTTTTACGATGTATCGTAAAAACCAATAACATTTGGGCAATGCTCTAACAAGTTATCTTTTAAGCACATTAGTACTGATTTCGGCCGAAAAAACTGCTTTGCTGCCCTGTTTGACACCGCCGCCTACCGTCGAACACTTGACGCATTCCCGAGGGATAAATTTAAGATAAAAATTTCATCCCAGAAGCGGAGTGCTTTCCTTTTTTTGTATCACGCCGACAAGTACTTTTTTGGCCATCGTACACATGGAATGGATAGTTTTTTACTGACTCTCCAGAACTGGCTCACTAATAAATATTTTAATACAAATTTTTGAACCTGACTCTAATAATTCTTTTATGTAAGGATTTATTGCAAATACTTAAAGTGAAATTATTCATGACACTACAAATTTTCTCCAAGCTTCCATAAAATTAGTCCCCTATTATTCCTTTTTCTTCATTTCCTTCTTGACAGACGTCACTGCTGACCGTGATGTCATACTCAGTTTCTTTACCTCTTCTTTAATTAACCCTTTCGATACTTGCCAATGCTAGTTTTTTTAATAACCATATATTAGATTATTTTAAGGATCATCAATGTAACTCACTTGGAGTGATCTGGTTTGAAAAGTGGCTGATGGATTTACAATGCGTTTTAACTTATATCTTAGAAGTAGCAATATATTTGCGACCAACTTAATATAATTTAAACTATACTTGAACATTTTTTTTATTTGAAATTCCCAGTATTAGCACGGAGCCTGGATTTGCGCTCATACATGCTCATATACATATATGTCAATAGGCTCACCCCCATTACATGGGACGTATAAAATGAATGGTGTAAAATGGGAATAGCACGCTCGTCTGCCTACCTCTTCAGGGAACACAGGCGTGATGTAATGTTATAAACTCTATCTAAAAGGTTATATGTGACGTCGGACCCCTATGAACCACTAAAAGCCTTGCATCCTTCTATCTTATTATCATATAGCTACCTAAGCATCTAGTTCATGTATTAGCTTCAAACCCCACCAATAAGTGAGTTCCAGTACCAACCGTTAGCACTTTGGCCTGGTTTTAGGTATGGTAATGTAAATAATATAAGGAAAGTAACTACGAGCTTGTAGGAAAAATATTATTTCGATACATATTTCTGGAGCGACTTCCTACGAAGCCCGGTTTCCTGGTAATGTGTTTATAAACGAGGTGTCTCCATGGAGCAATGTGTCAAGGTCGCGTGGCGGAGTCACGGCGCCCTCGTTACGGTGCCGCGCTGGGCGCAGTAATACATTTCACGTTATTTTGCACAACTTCTAGAAGCTTATCGAAGGCACATTTTAAGGATGTTTACTGTTCGTTCATAAACGTAAGCTTATTAACAGGATGTTTATTGATATAATATGCGGTCAAGGAAACGTCTCTCCACTTCTTTGTAATATACAAAACTGACACAATTTTTGTACCAGTTGAATATAATACAGGACAATTCAGACGCAGTATAATATTGGTTTATTAGGAACTAGTTAAATATGAGACATTTTGTAAATAGTCGTAATAATTATATAAAAAAAAACAATATTTATAAAAAAAAAGTCCATCAAAGATTCAGTCAAATTGCATTTAATTACTATCCACGTGTAGGTGCTGTTTCCTTCGATAATATGTTTCCATCGTGCAGATGCTGGTATGATTGCGTTGATTATGATAATCCTCTATTACTGCCGACTTGAAATTGTTACAACAGTTCTAAAGAGAATTTCCGAGAGTGCAAAATGTGTACGGCAGACACATCAAAACTACCTGAACAATTTTCCTTAAATCACAAAGATGTCAGATATGATGATATGTGATGTCATCCCTATAATAAAAGACCACACCTATGCTTTATTTTCCATTTTGTATTATATATCCCATTAATATTCTTATTAAACAACTTAAGTTAGTACCAATCATCAGTTTGTACTACGCGTAATCAAAGAATAATGACATTCTTTAAATGTATCTTAATTCTAACGTACGATTAAAACCAATTTCTCGTCTGCATCCGTTCAGAAAGCATTGTTTTTCCGATGTACGGTTTAGTACAATTATTGTATCCAGTTATAACAGTTATGTTTCATTTTCGACACGTAAGTACGAGAGCGCTTCGGTTAGAGATTTTGAAAACCTTATATTGTTATATGTAGAGTACGATTAGGATTGTGGACTTTAAATTTTTATTATTACACAGAGCAATTGTTCTCAAGGCAGTGATAGCCTAGTGCTACCTTCCTTCCTAGTGTTACCTTCTTCTCACTGAATAGTTCTGATATTCGAACTCGGTGTCTATTGTAATTTAAAAAATGATGCAGTTTTATAAATTAAACATCACTTGCTAAATCAGCAAAACATAAATATACTTCTTCGTAAGGTTATTTCATAATTTTTGATTTACAAATTTACATTGATTTACAAATTTAGGTAATTCTATAAAAGTGGGTTTTGTCTGTGCAAGAAACTGATATAAAGAAATACGCATATAAAGGAATGCTTTCTTGAACATATGTAGAACGTTCATACGTTAAATAGGTATTATTCCCAATTGTATTTCATTTTTGATACCGCCGCCGCGTGTGAAATAAAGAGCAAGGTTTATTTCATGACCCTGTATTGCCAACCATCCGTTTGTAATATAGAACTTCAAAAGAAATGAAAAAAAATATATATCCTTACGATCCCTTTCATCCTTATATTGCAGGTAACGAGTATCATTTACCATTAAATGGTGCCTCTGTTTTGTGCATACATTTATGTAGGCGCTTTAGAAAATCGATTAAAGTTGTAACTACAAATTGTACTATTAGGTCTCTTCTGGTCTCTTCTTTAACGTTGCAAAATATTTAATTTCCATCCCGCGTACCAATAATTTGCGTAAGTTGAAAAGACCATAAAATGTACTCCTGACTACACAAATATAGAGATACAGCTGACTAAGTCATTCACGGACGTTGCGTTGACTCCATTATTACGCCATACTTCATTACTGGAAACCGCGCTTAGTTTTCAAAATTTTCGCTATTCTCAATATGACAGTAATAACGACCTAAAATAATATTTTGTATTCCATTACGATTATATAATTACACGCTAAATGTTAAGCGGTAATTGCGTGTGTAACTGAAATATATTTAATCGAAACATGTGCGAAACAAACAGTTTTGACGTCAGTGGCAACATGAATGGCCTTTATCTTTGCATGCTGATGCAGGCGTGTATTTTCCTCATGATGGTGTCAATTCACGGCACTTCGAAC
>DWED01000441.1:0-11353 GCA_018245795.1 Protelbella ruficauda | reverse complement strand
AGGGTGTGATCACCACCCTTTAATGTCAGTCCATGTTTCTCCGAGCGACACATTTACAATAGTACTATACTTCTGGCACACCCTAGATAAAAGGCCATCTGCAATGAATGGCTTATCATTACAATCTTACTTTGTGGCCATGGCCAAGAAGAAAAGGAGAGCATCAATCATTCAGAATATGTGAGATATATTGAAAACTGGTCACATTTGTCGCAGAATCGATAGCCGCTGGAGTAGACGTGTTCTGGAGTGGAGACCGCGACTTGGCAAACGTAGCGAAGGACGCCTTCCAGCTAGTTGGAATGACGATATACGAAAAGTGGCTGGCAGTGGTTAGAAGCGAAGAGCTGAAGACCGAGCTCAGTGGCGTACCATTGGAGAGGACTATGTCCAGCAGTGGACGGGAGTAGGCTAATGATGATGATGATATTGAAAACTTCATACAAGATTAATTATGGGTCCGTGGGGTACAATAATACCATATTGTACGAATGCTGCAGTTTAGACCATTTTTGATGGTCAACGTACCAATTATAGATAGTGTTTTAGTGCGTTTTAAGTACATAACATAGAGGACCATTATATACTGGTCAATGCCGCAGTTTTTTGCAAACAGTACAGGAAGTCATATCGCGCCGGAAATCGATAGACATTTGTACATAAAAGTTGCCACATATTATGATTATTCAGACAAATCAACATGTCAAGGATCTTACATTCTGGCGGCCATGTTTTTATTTCGTAGTAACAATATTTCTATGTTGTCTTATAAAGTGACCGCTTGGTTTTCATCGCTGGTGTTTGAAACTCGAGTGCTAGTTGACGTCATTAAGAATAGATATTTTATCTTTTCTCATTTATTTCTACTACCAAACAAATTTGCTTGCATATTGTTATGATTGGCGAGACGTTAGCGTGTTGGGTAGACAAACAAAGAAGTCGTGCGATCTAAGATTTACTTCAGTTTAGAATATTGATGTTGCAATGGTAGGAGTGTGCCAATGAGCGTGAGTAAGACGAGAGCTTCAGTGAGGATACTCAGACTGTGTTTACTAGTTCTATTGAAAAATAGTTATGCCAAACCAAATATGTTTATTCTTAAAGAAAAATGTGTTATTTATAGGTCACTCACTATTTTATTTGCTTATGTTTTGCTTATTATTTACTTAATAAATTTATTCATCAAATTTTTTTCAAAGATTTGAGAGACATATTGCATTGTTTCGAACAAAAAGCAATTAACGTATCACTTTAAGAGCCAACTGCATTTCTTAATCTGTCTATCTCATTCTGAAGAATCACGCGTTTTATCGTAGAGCGATACGAAAGGCTGATGACAATAATGTATTGTTTCGGTAAATATTTGAAACATTATGCATATTTAAGCCATAAGCTGGCATCTCCACGGAATAAAATCTATAATTGCACGATTTATGTGTATTTTCATTGCGTCTTTATATTTTAAGCTCAACGCGCCTTTAAAGCGATTTCACGGAAAAGTAACCCAAGTACTCCTTTCATACTGTAGAATTAGGTGCAAAAGACATACTTTCTTAGTAGAAATCCAATAAGATTCTAATATCAGTATGTAGATAGAAATTTTTCATAAGTATGCTCGTAGATACATGGATCTCAGCAAAAAGCTAGTGACAAACGTAAGTAGATTGTGCATCCGTCGTTCAAGTAGAAATCACGTATATCTACAATGTATATATAAATATATGTATGTGTTTCATTATATTACCGTGCAATATGTAGGTATATTCTCTGCATCATTCCTTTAATTTCTGCATCATTCGTTCAACCTTCGTAACAGATAGAGGTATTACATAAGGACCAATGAATAAGTTTTTAAATTAGATTTGTTAAAAATATAAAACGTATTACAGTGTGTTACAGTGGTGTAGGTAAAGTAGTGACGTTGCTACATAGAAACCAGCGAACGTTGAAGTACAGTCGCGTCCAAATGTTATCACGGGAGTGTCGTGGTAAGTGGAAAAATAACACCCGCAACTGTTGTTACTGGACTGCTGCGCACACAAGTGATTTTTAAACCGGTTTGGATACATAAATAATTGTCTCACTTTGTACTTAATTGCAATTGAAGCACATGTATAAATCATTTCGGAATTTTGTTGCCAATAATGTGGGCATATTCAGAACTCTACTAGGGAATTATTGTATTGTATTTATTTCAATTGCTCAATAATACACAGTTGTTGCCTTATTGTGTTCAGAGCTGAGAGGTATTAGTAATACCTCGGCTATTCCGCTGAGACTCATCTTTGGTAAAAGGTAATATTAGGTTATTTGAGAACTGGAAGCCTTTAACACAAATAAGACAGATACTCATGTAATATTTCCGACTTGTAAAACATTAGTGCCAATTGAGATGTCTTAACAGAGTACAAAATGGATACCACAGTCAATAAATATGGTGAAATGCCATCATCACCATATGACCACGTCCATACTCTGCCAACCCTACCAAGAGTGAGCGACTTAAAGAGTAGTTTGTGTATAGTTTTTACCTCGCTCTACAATCATGAAACAAGATCTAAAGTCCATTGGATGTGTTACGTAATACCTTGACTTTAGAACTAAAAAATTGCCACCGAATTTGGCTGAAGGGGTCATTAACCGGAATCTATCTTGCATTTTTTTATCCCTTTTCTTCTTTCTTTTTTTCACTGGTAATCACCCTCGGGACGCGGCGGCTTGCCAAATTAACATTGTTGTGTTCTGATGGGTTTTACACCTGGCTGGGTAAGGACTTGACTACCTTGAAAATCTATAAAATTGGTCAACTGAGAAATATTGTCAATTAAACGCTAACTCTTTATTACAACTCTAATGACAGCTAAGAATTGGTCTAATATTAACGAGTTGCTATTTGTGATGGGCGCTCGTGATGCAGAGTTGTAACGATTAATGCTAGAGTTGGTGCTCTCAGCCCTTCACAGTCTAATTGTTCATGATACTCGTATGTGCTTTATTCTATTTTCAAGACATATTTAGAAATCAGTTTTCGGTTTGAGCATTAACAATGTTTTTATACTATATGGGAGCTCAAAAATATTTGATACTTCCTATCATATATTACGATATATATTAAGAAGTTTGAAATATTTATACTCACATACACATACATACTTTTGCATTATAATAGGAGTTCATAATATTCGCTTCGTTTAGCTCGGCAAACAGTACTTTATCGTGAAGGGATACTCGGCTTAGCGCGAGTGTGAGCGCACCTTTAGTCATCAATCATTATCGCGAATTTCCGATTGATATAATTAGATTTGTAAAATAAATAAAAAAAATGTCCATCCATCCGTCCGTGTATTGTGCGCGCGTCACACTGATGCGTTTTATTTGACGGTGCTTTAATGAAATTTCAGTCACTTTGTGATGAATATAAATAAGTGCGTCCGAGTGTTGTGTGGGTGAGGCATTTGGTGGAAGTTAGATTGGAAATTACGGTCCTCCAGCGCAATAATTACTTATGTTACAGTCAAAACATACTGCACACGGGACGCGACGAGACATGGAGAGAAACAACGTACTTTGGCGGTCTTTGTGAAATACAATATGTGTTTTGATTAACTACGAAGACCTGTATACCCTGTTCTCTTCTTCTGCAATGTACAGAATGAGTTGCTGTATTCGACTGAACTCGCTCTCCGGTATAATTGAAAGGATTTTCCCGCCATTTATATAGTATCATAACTCCAATAGTGGGTTACAGCTAAATTAGTTTTTGCAAAATATGTTCAATAGTTGACTCGTGCTAAACGATCATATACTGAGAAATACAGTAAAAGTTCCAAAACTGACTGTTTCTTGGCTTGCATTATGTGGGTAATACGTAGTAGCGATTATTAGAAAATGGGTAATATTTCTTATGTAGAAATGTTCCCTTCTTACCGCTTTATTATATGTATAAATTATCATTTTCTTATTAAAACTGAGTCTATTCTGTGTTATGGCCGTGTTTACCTGATGTTTAATATTATTATTTACAATGTAACCGTCCTTGCGCAAGTTACCGTTAGTAGCGAAGGTTCACGAAGGTTTTCGAACTTGGGAGGTCATCATCAATAACCGACGTGGCTAATATCTTATAACAATAAATTGGTCATGTAGATATATGTCATTTTCTATCTCCTTAATGAGAGAACAATTATCAAACTTAGTTTTCTACCGAGTGAGGCAAATATCATTTAAAATATCTTAATAACAAGTAACAATAAGCGATGGAATGATACTAAAATATTCCAAATTCCTGGCTTGTTAGTCTTTCAAAAATCGAAATATAAAAGCACAATAAATAATAAAACATTTCTACTTGTGCGTGCGACTGTCTCGTCTTGAAAACCACGTCATAGAACAACACTGAGTCACGCTATGAACATTTATTTCTTAAACAAACACGTAGAAAAAACTGAATTAACGACACGGTTGTACCCCTGCCCACCTTACGCACTGACTCTCTGATAGATGTTCCCAACAAATTCGTTTATTGTGATTTATTTGTACTTGCACTTCAAAAAGTATGCGCAATTAAACTGACAAAAATATTTATCTGATATTGGTTTTATAAATCCACTTCAACGTCGTATAAATATTCAACCTCTTCCTTTCCACTATGAAAAAAACGTGACATCACGCATGTAATCCTCGAAGGGGTAGGCAGAGTAAGGTATCTACTATGTGTTAACATGGTAAAATATAATGCAAATATTTTTAATATACGATTTATACGAGGAACACTAATAAATAGCTGCCGTTACTAATACACGATTGTAGCTGAAATCGAATAGGACTGTAATATTAGGACCGTTAATGGCAGTAAGTCCACTTAGTATAAGAGATTAATAAGATTATTAGTTTTTATTAAATTGGTTACAGGATTAACTATGGCTACCATTAGTCTATATTACGACTATCATTGGTCTGGTCGAATTATGTCCATATGAGTGTAATTTTCGATAGTATAGTATCCGTCCCGTTTAAAGCTGGTCACAAAAGCTGCTACTCCCGAAGACCGAGATGGTCAGCTATAGTATCCCAATTTAAATCAATTATGTAGTTTCGTTCTAACATAGTTTTCCCGTGTCGACCACGCAGCTAGTTCCTGACTGCAGTCAGAAGCATGTATGCATACAATAAATAAAACGCTAGTTATCTGCATGGCATATGCGGAATCATCATCATCATCGGTCTACTCCCATCCACTGCTAGATAGCACGCCTCTGAGTTCGATCTTCAGCTCTTCACGTCCAACCGTTGCTAGCCACTTTCCATATATATCGTCACTCTACCTAGCTGGAGTGCGTCTTACGCTATGTTTGCAATATAAGTCATATATTTATAATAAAGTTCGATTTCATACGCCTAATCTTAAATTATAACGTCAGTATTCGAACCCCGCCCCCGTGCGGCGGCCGGCGCTAACCACTGAGCACACGTATTAGTTTACACGGGCAGTTAGTAAAAATAAACAAACAAGCGGAGCGGGGATCATTAACTAGTGCGACCTCGGGAATGTCTTAACATACCTTGTTTAAGGCGATGTTACTGTTTTTAAAGCAGGTTATTCGACCCGCCGTTTAAACTTCGAATTCATCTTTGAGGTCATCACAGGTAGAGCTATGATACAATTTATAGCAATGCTTATTACGTTGTATTACTAATTTTTTATAATATAGTAGGTTTATCGCAAAATATATCTCGGTAAAGCAATACATATTATTGCGCGGGTAATGACCACAAAGAAACATTTTGTAGTACTCGTATAGCTGCCGTCTGTGGTAGTTTGCTATAATATATATTATAGTACAGTATATAAATATAGATTATACCTTTGTATGTCACGACCTTTATTTAAATAATGCAAAGTAGCATTGTGCTTCGTAGTTTAAATTTTAGTTTCCCACTCTGGGGATTTTGTGTTCAATTCCGGTATCTAAATGACAACTCTCGTTGACATTTTAGGGAATTACTTATGTAGGGAAATTACCTATAGAAACATTACATTACAAAGAAATTACATTATAAGGACATTGAATTATAAAGAAAATCTATTAAAAGTGTTTCTTTAATAAATATATAATAAGTGTATGCATGTATATACAAATTATTGCATCGTATTTAAGAATGAGTATATGAATAATAAATTATCAAAGAAAAATAAAACTTTATTTCGAGAATTTGTACCTCCATACACTGTTGCTGCTGTTTTTTCAGACAAGTTTCGTAATAGTTAATCTACTAAAGTTTTATTTAGTTTCTTTTGCCCTTTTGTTATTGTACTGTTGCAACATGTTATACTATATGAAGTTTTATTTAACCAAACAGGATTTGAAAACGTCGCCTTAAGTTTCGAATTCTAAGCTTAACTTTTGTTCGGTGCATCTTTGAGTTGCTATCTCTCTGATTTATTGTCCAGTCGACTGTCCCAGTGAGAGCAGGACATAGTGATAGGCGGCAGCGGGGTAGGTCATATAACCCCGTGTTAGCGGATGTAATCAGCTTTGATGATCAGTTCATTTATAAATCGATATGACAATACCTATTTTATCTCAACTTTACATAATTATGTAGGTGTCATTATGACAGCATTCGTCGTAATACGGAACATCTCGTGAAGACATGATATCTAATGCATATGCGTTTAGAAACTTGTGATAGAAAATAAAATTAAGTCATGTTGTTTTATTTCAAGGTTGATGCGAAACATGTTTAAATCTTATTTACGTATTATAGTGTGTATATTATAATATTCTATTACTATACGCATGTTTTATACACATAGGTTTTTTCATTTAAAGTCATTAAAATTTCTTATTAATATTAATATTAAGACAGACAAGATGTATTCAAAAATTCCTCAACATAATGTTGATACACATAACATTGTAAGGAAGCTCTAAAATTACTGCTTGCAAAATATTGTGTAACTGCTACTTCATTGTTTAGTTATGAGTCATCCATAAACGAACGGCTTAAAAAAATTATATTTGTACTTAATTTATGGCCTAGTTGAACAGTTTCAGGATTTTTTTTTACTTTAACTAACGGTACCAATATTAGTATGGTATAGTGAACCTTCAGACTATTCATTTTATGTAAGGGAAGTCATACTTATTGTAAACGCCTATAAAATGAATACAGTATATTTGAGTGCTTTGAATCCGGAAAACAATTAAATGCAATGCACTTTATGGAGACAAACCTCTTAAAATTGTGGAAACAATTAACTCACAGAGGGTAGAGGAAACGGTGTTCTTATTGTTCATAAACATAAAACCAACGTAAAACACAAATAAAATCGTCAATGGGATACGGTGTTCAACCGAGTCATTGAGGACTGAACGGTAAAATATACCGTATTTTGTGGCGATCTACTAACAACACGCTACAAACAATGCACGTTATAATGCATTCAATTAATTCTATTGCACGTATGTACATATTTACCCGCTCCGCTTGTCGCTCCGCTATGGATACCATGACCCTACCCTTACCCCTGCGACCACTAACATGATTTTTTGTGTCCGTTTGTCATAATAGGTGGTTATCTATTTAGTGTCTCGTTTTTGGGGTGCTTCAGCCCTTTTAGGGTTCCGTATATTATCCTGTGTTTTTGAAAACTGTGCATTTAACCTTTGTTTGCCTAGTTGAGTGATATGTAATTTGGAACTCATTATGATACGCGTGGAAATTAATAGTTTAACAAACTTTTATTACCTGAATTAAACGAGGAATATTATATAGGCCATATTATTTTCCACAAACCTTCTTTAATTTCCCCACCCAAATGGTATACACCTTGTGGTGGTTTTTAAAATTTACATAATGAAAACTTACTCAAATAATAATTGCATTATCCTGATACAGTCATCTAGAAACCTCCTAACGCCTACGTCCTATAGTAGTTTATATTAAATAAAAAGTCTCTACATTACTACTCTACAACTCTACTCTATTCAAGAATCTCTTTCTTTATAAGGACTCTATCGTCATAATAACAGTGAGAGTATTTCGATGCACGGAACCCATATCTTTTATCAGGATCGTCTTTTAAACTCTCATACTCCGCGAGGTGGTCATGACTCAATTTCTGTGTACAGTCCCTTTGTCACAGGGTTTTTTTGGTACCATTGTTTAAATAAAGGCTTCTATTTGTGATATACGATACTATATACTGATTACACCCATAGGACTGAACATCTCTGTTGCCATTTATGTCTGCTTATTCAATTGTCAGTAAGTTACAGCTGTCGTGTGGATTTGAACATGGAATGGTAGTTAACTAGTGGTCTGTCGGGAGGTATTAAGTTAACTTAAAAAGTCTAAAAAAATCTCACAAAGTTAAAATTTAAAGTCAGCGGTCAATCATCTAAAAAGTGACCATGTTCAACGCCATTAAACTCAAAAGATTATTCACTATACTCGTACGTCACCGTACCGTTATATTTATTACCTTTTGTCATAACAATAATTGTAATATCTGTAACAAATTATTTTGAGTTATTTAAATTAAGCCTAAATCTATCTAGAACTTAAAGAAACTATTGTTTGTTAATAGAGCATATTATTATTAATAAGTGCTTATTAATAGTTCCGACAGTAATGATGCTTATTATTCTTCTGAGAGGACTCCCAATAGTGGAATGAAGTGAGGGTCGAGAAAATGACAAAAAATTGCCTAAATTTCAAAAGTTCCGCAGAACGTATTCATGAAGCATATAAGAACAAAGTATTAATAAAAATTCGTCCATTTAGTATACGTTAATATAACTGCATTTAGTATTAGTTAGTTTCCGACCTATCCTATTCTAAGTCCCTCCCAGACATGTGCTACTCGTGAGAAGTGAAATGATCGCGCCCCTGTATTCACGTCGTTATTAAAATTGAGCATCAACTAAACGGGTTTGTTAAAACTATTTGACGTCAAAGTGTTAGCGCTTTGCAACATTGTTTGCTGTGATATATAGCAACATTGTCTTATTTCCTTTACGTGTCCGCTCCCACCTAATACAGACGTTAACGAGTACGAAATAGTTCAACAGGCCTCCGATAAAACTCTTGATGCGACTTTATCATCACATAACACGTCGGTTTTGATAAACGTAAAAAAAATCGCACGAATCCTTTTAATACTATTAGTCATTGGGGGAGAAAGAGGAAATAGCGGTGTAGGGAGACAGTGGCAGAGGAAGAGAGACAAGGGAGAAAAAGAAGAGAGAAAATGGATAAAGATAATGCGGTTGTAAGATTATTTCTGATATTAGCATTTTCCTACGTCCTGGTTAGTGAGGTGTAGCAGGCAGGAAGCCACCTTGTTATGGCTACGAGGAAGAATAGCAGTGCACCTAGCAAATAGTACTTTGATCAAACACTCTTTATTTACAATTAATGGATATTCACTGAAGACATAAACAGTGAAAAAGGGTAAGTGTGTATCAATGACTCACACTCAAGCAATGTTGGTAGCACGTCATAAAAACTTTTACCCCGAAAGACCCAAATATTTATTACCACAACGCACCCCTGCCCACCCCTAACTGTTGTTTTATAGCTATAAAAACGAGCTTCTTATACAAAACCGTTTTGAGCAGTTTTTTATTACTTTATGTATGTTAATAGGAAACAATTATTTTTCTTTTGTTATTTTTTTGTAGCTTACCGTTATTTCAATATGCTAATAATATGATAAATATAAACAGAATGCTTACATATACATACATATATACAGAATAAGATCCTGGAACAACTGACATGGCTATCTGATCCCAAACTAGGAGTGTATAATTATGGCGACTAAATATTGAATGATGTTTGGCTAAATAGTTGTACAATTATTCGTGTCCATTATACAAATATTTGTTCTGGATGGGAATCGAATGTACAATTATGTTACATCCATGTACAATCTGGTATGTACAATCTTATGTACAATATGGTCATCTTTATTCAAGTTCTTTTTAATTATTCCTACGTCAATTTGTAGGAAAGGAATGTATATATTTGTAGTAAATTGGACCTGTCCGAGCTCCTTTTTCATAAATTCTCTTTGATTAAATAGGGATCGCAGTGAATATTCCGCTGACAGTTGGGCTGCCCCGACAAATCATGTATGAATTAAGCCCGTAAGATATTTTATCTTGTATGTAATAATTACTCGATTCGAACTCTACTTCTACATATATATTAGTACTATATAAATGCTAACGAAACCTTTAATATTAACAAGACTATACGTTACCGTTACGTTAGTTTCAAGACTAAATTATACTTACATTATGCAATACACTTAGTAGAATGTCATAATTGCCACAAAATTCAAGCGTTATTTCTCGACGTGAATGATATTAAAGAGAAACATGATAGCGCGGACAAAGCCGCGGTTAAATGTCTAGCAGAATAATAAACCATAAGGTACTAATAATCTTGTTATTAATCAAAAGTCGACGCGCAGTTGACCGCAGTTCAACCGCGCGATAAGGGCCCCGCATGTAGAGGTTTATGGCAGAACTCTACATGTACCATTTTATGACTCTATGGTTTTCGATTGAGCATCAATTTATAACGCCTTAACACAAATTACTTATTTTTTATAAAACAATAAACATGCAAGCGATCCACTTAATGTTATTGCGTTATGACTCGCTCAGATCGGTAACACTACAATGTCATACACAAAACGACTTAATTGTTTAATTCTTAATGTTAAGTGTCATGATAAAGTTATATATAATTAATTAATTGGAATAATTGTAACAATCACTGATATCATGGATGCGTCAGTGAACTTAGTGTGGAACGTAGACAAGGTGGAGGATATGATGGATCACGCTGGATGGCCGGAAGCTACTGAATGAGGAGACGGAGAAAAATAACTTTATCCATTTATGTCTTTATTGTGTACCTTATACTATGGAAAATCAGACTGCTTAAAGTAAAATGGGAGTCTCTTTCTATCAGTCCTCGGTGATAGAGAGGACGCGTGGCAGATGCGTACGTTACATTTATTAGATATGATTGTGTTAGAAATATGTAGATTCATAACACTCTGTCAGACGGCCCTTGTTTGGACTGGTAGAAAACGCGAATATACATATATCCATTTCATCTTTCTTCGTGAAATATGCTGTGTAGAAATACAAGTTTTTACGAGATCTATTCAACCCAAGTACCTCGTGCAATTGCTAATGTCTTCCAAGTTAAAGAAATTGTTTTTCTATTAATTGTCTCGTGAGTGTTTATACACATTATATATGTGACGGCTTAACTCACGTACATTGTTTGGGATGGCCCGACTAGTTACGGACCTCTACGAGATCCT
>DWED01000440.1:0-11360 GCA_018245795.1 Protelbella ruficauda | reverse complement strand
AGTTCGGGCTTCTTTTCAAACGCGACGGAGCTTCAGACAGTTCGTCGAGAGTAGCGAAAGAAGGTAGCTGGTCAAGCCGGCTATGCTGCAGATCTGATTTATAATTCAGTCCTCCAAAATAACAGTAAATAATAAAAATGCAAGAGAAAATTACAAGAATGTAACGTTTCCTAGCCTGCATTTTAAAAACTGCGAATCTAATTAATTTAATGTTTATGGAGTTACTATAGTTTCTGACCGCACAGTTTAATTAATGCTATTGATTCCATAATTAAAACGAGCTCAGTTGTTTATTTTTGTTTTCATAATATTGAATTTATGAACATTATAAAACTAAACACAACATTTTTCACAATCACTACCTAATACGATAAGAAACGAAATAAGTTTTTTAACCTATGTTTTATTATGAATACAATTTTATGACAAACTGTCAATTTTTTTTGTGTTGGTGTTACCAAGTGCCTCTTCCTCTACGTATCCTAACATTAATCTTTCAGCTGATATGTTAATTCAGTGGAATTAACCTACATAATTTGCATCTAGCCTGATGATGTTCTGTTTATCTAAAAGCTTATTAAGCTACCCCGTTTAATATATTTGTAAGATCATAAACAACTTAATACAATATTATCTAAAGTAGTACATAAATCAATCTTTTTGAAATTTAGATTTATTATCATATATGTTGAAAAAATAATAGCTCATAAAAATAAGAACTCAACGGATTTGAATAAATCTTTTGTTTTTGCGTGTTTGTATGTTTAGAATTTTGCCATGTCAACTTAAGTGTACTTAAATACTGGTGTAAACATTTTAAAATGTAGTATCATTTGAATATTTTTTACTACATTATTGATATCGATACAGACCATCAGGCATGATTACCATATTACAGCAAAAATAATAAAGGGTAGGTGCTAATAGTATTATTAAGTCGTGCTTATACCATGGCGCGCACCTCTTTACAAAAAATGGGCGTTTTGAAAATTAATTGTGCTGTAATAGTAAAGGAAAATATCCTAAAGAAACCTGCATTCGTTTCAGATCCCCATATCGTTTTCTAAGACACATGAAATCTGCTAACCCGCACTAAACCATCCTGGCAGACTATATAGTTAACTTTTGTGATTTTGAGATCAGTGTCTAAAAAGATTAATGATAAAGAAGTCATAGTTATTAATAAATATATTTACTTATTTCACGCAGTTTAATGTAATGTTATAGGAAATTTATTAATCGACATCGCGTTAAACGTTTCGACAATCATCGGAGCGAATCACAACGTCAGGAACGACGTGGTTCAGTGCGACTATCTCGAAATTGCTTATCCAAGCGAAAGGCGTTAATCCTCAATGGAATTCCAATCATCCAATCACATTTAATGCGTAAGAAAGCTTCTTCCCGCCACCCATTTCTACAGGGAGAGGTGGGATGGTTTGATGCAGAAAAATTCATTGTTATACAAAAATACTCAACTCTTAAACATTTTTGATTAGTAGAAGGAAAATCTTTAAGATTCTATTTTGTATTGGTAGTTAGGTGCCTAGTTCAATAGCTCTAATCTTCGTGAAAACAAAACCATTAGGAAATTGGTTAAGTCCATATAGCTTGAGTGTAAGTTTAAATTGAAAAGGTTTAATAAAACACACTTTAATCACGACACAACTTTTATATTAAAGATTATTATTAAACTCTTTGCCACGTTTTTAGTGCCACCGGGGAGAAGTCATAAAGGAACATTTTGGATAGATGGGAAACTGCTCAAGCTATTCCGAAGAAACAACGTCAGTTAAGATGGATTTAGATGGACAAGGGTTACTGAAGATAAGCATATAAATATGTAATCACAAACATTGACTTATCGTTTTTATATTGCCCGTGAAATACAAAATAAATAATAATTTAATGTAATGTCTAACTAATTTTAAAAGATTCAATTAAGCCTGTAACACTTTGGTTTCCTTTTTTTGAACTGGTTTATTTTCATCGCGCCTTGTATATATGTGCAATATGGCCCTACAGTCGGGATACAACTCATATTTAGTCCTTGATATATCACATTTAATTCTCTCTGCCACGATTTCTTGTTTTAACATCATCTGTAGGGCATCTTCCTCTGTCAAATTTAATAGTTCTCCAGCTTTTATTTTTAGATCACATCTGTCTGCACCATCGACCTGTGACAAACAATAGAATTGACTCACCTGATGATTTTGGCAATATTTTATTTAATATCGTTATACTTCTTAGAAAACCTCCTATAGACCTCAGTTCAAAGAGTTTGTAACATGTTCACGAAATAATCCTTAGCGTCAAGGCATGCGATGACAGTAAATTATAAGGAATATAGTAAAGCCTTTCTTGTTTCCTACAATAACATAGGTATTATAAGTATTCTGAAGATCATTGGTTTTCTCTCTCTAAATTCACTTACAATCTCAGTCGGTTTAAACTTGAGCACAATAAAGTCCTATGTTCAAAAAATAAAAGACAAACATATAAAAAAAAATGCATTTTGCATCACAATAGTAATAAACAGTTAAGCGATGAAGTTAGAATAAATTTAAATAACCACATGAGGAGTTATGTTCTTTTGTTTGTTAATTTCATTGCTGCTAGAATGAAACGAAATAAAAGACGGGTGACTTCAACAGCGGTAATTTAGTTAAATGAGACTAAAATATTGATTTCCATTATTCAAAATTTATATTGAGGCTCGTGTTTATTTATGCATTAACATTCATAAATTTTCGTTGTTAATAAATCTTCTTCGTTATACTAATACTAACCTTGCACTGGAAAGATAATTCGAAGTTCCTATCAACTACTGGCCATTTTTGTTCCAAAACGTTTTTGTTCCAATCGATGTATGGCAAATCAACGCTTATTCTCCCGGGCGCGGATAGAAAACCCGCCCAGAGTTCTGAACAAAAATGTGGTGTTACAGGTGAAATCATGATTATTAACTGTGCTAGCGCAATTTCAAACTGGACACTCTTAGCTACGATCTCCGCTGGTAAATTTTTCTGCAACAAACATCATATCATTCAAAAAACAGTCATGTTTAAATAAATAAAAAGAAATTCTATTTAATTTTGAAAACTTACCCTCAATACATTAGTTAGACTTTGAAGTCTTGATATTCCGACGCTCAGTTTTTGGGTGTATTTAAAATGGTATGTTACTGTTGCTGTGAAATAGTTACGAGAGTTCCAAATTTTGTTTTCAATTTCTTTAAATTCTTCATCAGATAACTTCTTAACCTTATCCGCAGCAACATTATTTCGATGGTTTAAAAAGTCTCTGATTGTGATCCATAACCTCTGCTGCCAATTTAAGACACCAGGCAATGCTGTCGAGCAAATATAGTTAGTATTTCATTCTCCTGTATTTGGTTAACAAAGAAAAAATCTAAACTTACTTGCATCTGACCAATGTCGGCTGGTTGCAGGTGGTACATCAGCAAGTATTAAAAGTCGAGTTGTGTCACATCCATAAGTTGATAAGAGCCTTTGAGGATTCTCTCCATTATATTTGGATTTACTCATCTTTTCCCACTGAACAGAAACAGCTTCTCCAGTGGATTTTTCCTTGTATTTTTTGCCCACTTTTTCCACATCTTCAGGTGGGATATATTTCCCTGATGACTTGACTTTGTAAGACTGTCCCATCACCATTCCTTGGACTAAAAGCTTTTTAAATGGTTCTTTAGATGGAGTCCAGCCAAGCGAATGCAAGAAGTAGCTCATAAATCGAGCATAATACAAATGCAGTACTGCATGTTCCTTGCCTCCAATATAACAGGTGACTGGTACTTTACCCAGAAGACTTTCCCTATCAAATGGGACTTTTGCATTATTTGAATCTAAATATCGGTAGTAATACCATGAGGAATCAACAAATGTGTCCATTGTATCTGTTTCCCTTTTTGCAGGTGTTGAGCACTTTGGGCATTTACAGTTCACCCAATCATTTAGCTTTGACAATGAGTTGGTACCAGTTTCTGATTTATTTATTTCTGGTAACTGGATAGGTAGATCCTCATATGGTACTGGCATAGGCCCACATTGGGGGCAGTGTATAATTGGTATTGGTGTGCCCCAATAACGCTGTCTGGATATCAACCAATCTTTGAGTTTTGAACTTACATAGTATCCCCCATATTGTTTGCTTAAAGCTATATCAGCCGCTTTCTGATTTTCTGTTTCAATATCAACATTAAATTTCTTCTTACAAGGAGAGATATTTAGAGACATAGACAAATATGCATCATTTTCATCAAGTGAAGTACAGACTATGTATACATCTCTACCTTCTGGATATTCACCAGCATCAGTAACAATTACTGGCATGTCTGATTTAGTGATTGGATTATAACATATTAGATTATTCTTTTCTTTAATTTCGAGATCTTGTAATAGAACATGATTCGAGCTCATTGTTAGATATTCACCATGGACAAATTTATATGGATCAGATGTCCAAACATCAAAAGATTTATTATCATCCTTACCAACTTTTAAAGTGAATGTTAATACAATACCATTGCATGCACCAATCCAATGTTTCTGTAAATTGATTATATCATTCCAATTCTCTAAATATTGGCTTTCAAGTCCATCATATAGACTTTTAGCGTACTTTGTGGTTTTAATGAACCATTGAGATAGAATTTTTTTTTCAACTTTTGCTCCTGATCTCCAAGAACATCCATTGTTATCAACTTGTTCATCTGCCAGGACTGTGTTGTCCACTGGGTCCCAGTTTACATTTGCCTTAAAATATAGAAACAGTACATATATATGGTTATATTGAAAATTAAATATTGCTATTTTGTAATTGTATTAGTCAAGATGATGAAATATTTTTGGACTAGAAAATTATCTTACATATGAAAACCTTATATTATATTAGATCACAATGAAAAAAGAACAAAACATATTATGTATGTTTGATATTTTACTGCATGTATAAAGTAAAAAAATAATGTCTATACAATATTACTTTACCCATAATCTATAAGTGATAAAAAAATACTACAGCAAAATAGCTCTTGACAAAGAGTAATTTAAACAAAAATGTTTACCAAGGACTTGACTATATTATTATTATTATTATTTTGTAACATTTCATTACAAGGTGATACAATGACATGAGGGTGTATTCAATGCCTAATAGCATTCTCTACCTGTCAACCTTACCTGGTGGTGAGAACATGTTTTAGTATAACAAATTGTAGCATAAGGTTATTAAATCACTTACTTTGCTCTGATACACCATGCCATTTTCATACAACTTAAGAAATATATATTGTGTCCACTTATAATAACTGGGGTCACATGTATTGACCTCCTTGTCCCAGTCAAAATTATACCCCAGTTGTTTCAGTTGAGCCTTCATAGTTCCTATATTTGACTCCGTCCATACATGAGGTGGAATGTTTCTTTCAATGGCAGCATTTTCAGCTGGCAGGCCAAAAGCATCCCAACCAATTGGGTGTATGACATTTTTATCACTTAGTTTATGGAACCTCGCTATTGTATCTGATATTGAATATACTCTGACATGACCCATGTGTAAATTGCCCGATGGGTATGGGAACATTGGTAGAACATAATAATTATCTTTGCCTTCATGATCTAATGATTTAGATGATATTTCATTGGACCAGTGCTTTTCTATTTGTAATTTAATATCAGTAGAAGCGTTTTCATTCTACAATCAAAATGAGACAAGTATGAAATGTTGTGTGTCAGTAGTATACTGTTTTCATTTAGATTTTTATTTATGCTTTTCTTACCCAATAGCCTAAACAGGTTTTGTGCCTTCGAAATAAATGTACCACACTTGTTCCAAGTCTAAAAGAATGTTTGGATTTTTTCAAGCATATCCCGTAAACAGCTGACATTTTCAAAATATTTAATTGTGATATTGATTGTGGTTAATTTTTAGCGGTTTGAAAACCATATTTTTATAAATTTAACATGAGCGTTATTGTTGTGCATTTATTTATAAATATATTATTTCGATAAAACTAAGAAATGTTTTTAACATTGGTGATTTAATGTAGCTCAAATGAACCAAAGGTGTGCGCGGAGTATGATATTTTCTTGGTTATAATAAATGACTCCTACAAGTATAAAGTTAAGCAGAGCAGATTTGTTTTTCGATCAATTAAAACTAATGTAGCAACTGTTCGAAAGAGTTGATTATAAGGCAAGGTATTAGAATTAGTATTAGGTATTAGAATTGTAAGCGGCTAAAACACTTTCAATAATAAAAATTTTGAATTGTCAAATCAAATGTCAATGTCGATCACAATGTCACACAATATTATACAGATTATAAAATTAGTCTAATCGATCAACAACTGGTTCTCTACGCCACATCGAATTACACAACATCGAAACTTGTGAGAACAAACACGTTAAATAGTTCATATCGAAATAATATACACGTATATTTCCACGTAATATGTTACTTATGGTAATTGATAATAAAATTATCCACCAAAATATTATGTAAGGCCACCATGAATATACCATATTAAAAAACCTAAATGTCTATAAAAAGCAATAAATTTTAATATAAGAGGAATAAGAAATTTAAACTAATATACTCTAAACGTAAAGGTTATTAATCTGTCTACTGAGTTTTGTCTACCGTAGATAATATACAGCTGTATTCCTACTGTCGTGTGTCGTCCTTCTGTCTACTGTCTGCTGCACTATATCACAGTCTAGTTTATCGAATTACGTCGTAAGGCAGACGTGCCATACTTGGTACAGTTCCGTAATATCAAATTTGAAGTCGTTGAAATGGCTAAGCCTAAAACAGACGATGCTTCTGAAGAGGCTAAGAAAATAGTAGACGATGCAAAAAATTTTATCGAAAAAGCTATATCAGACATTGGTAAAACTTCCGCAACCAAACAGCTAATTTTAGGAACTGCGTCAGGATGGTATGTGGTTACTCATCATGTTCTTTGTTTATTTATGCATGTATATAAACTACGATCATGAGTTTCAATTAGTTTTTTTAATATATTTTAGGATCACAGGATTCATATCCATGAAAATCGGAAAAATCGCGGCAGTAGGCATCGGCGGTGGTGTAATATTATTGCATATTGCGAGTCAGAAGGGCTACATTGATATCAATTGGGACAAAATCAATAAGAGAGTTGACAAAATCACCGATAAAATCGAAAAAGAAGCGACAGGAAAATCGCCAGATTTTCTCGAAAAAGTTAGTAAATTTTACGAGTTAGTTTTTAAACATAAAATTATACTGGCTTAGACAAAGGTAAAACTATGAAGGTCTTTTTAGCTGGTACATTGGTGCCATTCACTGAATAATTAACAATACACACTTTTAACTATGCTATGACACTTTGTCTATGCTATGACAACATGCATGCATGTATTTATCACTTTAAATTCTCAAAATGCACCTTTTTAGTGAGTCACTTCAGTGATTACAGTTATTCAAACCGATCATTTAAAATTCTTGTTTATATAATAAATGTATAAAATCCATTTTGATGAAAAAAAAAACTGATTAGGTATATGTCTCTAACATGCAAGTTGTAGAAATTTGGTTTTAGTGTGATTTTCCATCAATTTTATTAATTTGAATTTTTACACTTTAGAATTTTTTAAAATATACTGAAATAGCTTTAAAACATAGAAACAAAATGTTGTTAGATGATAGTCAACAAAATATGGTTGACTTGTACAACAATTCTTCTTATTACAAAGACATGTGATGACAGTTCAGAGAAGGAGAATTCTCTAATACCATACTCTGTTATGAATGGTATTTTCTGCTAATAATATACTATATTTATCACTGCTAAATAAATGATGTAACTTCTGTTGGAATGTGGCTCTATACCCTTATAATGTATGTAATACAACTCTAATAATAATACAAACAATTCATTTCTGCTTAAATGATTTTTTTTTTATTTTGTGCTTGGCCAGTACACCTACACTGGATGGAACTGCAAGACATTTCCTTTAGGATTTTATTTTAAATGACATTTTTGTTGCAGGTATTGTCATTTGTCAAAGATAATTCCTATTATTCAGCAGGGTTCACAGGAGGATTCTTTTTTGGGATTGCATCTTCATAAATTAAAAATTAATGTTACTGTTTACTAAAGTGAGTTCTTTAAAAGAATAAATTAAATGTAAATGGAATATTTTCATGAACAGGATTCTTTGTGCATATTTTTACAGTTATTTAAAAATTTGGTATTATCATATATTTATTAGAATTAATTATTATATTATTGATATAGTTAATTGTAGATGTGACGTTTTCCCACTGTAAGTTGTAATAATACATGAGTCATTGAATAATACAATTAAATTATTGAACTGTGTTAGCTGTTCCGATGGTACAAGGTGTTGTGGTTCTTGGTAGCTTGGTCTCTTCAATGATATTATATCTAAGTACATTCGTTTTTAAATGTTTTTTTATGTTAATTCCCTTGCAGTGTACTATGTGACTGGTCAAGCATATATCTTTTGTACATTTTAAATGTTAGTACTCTTTAGTAGTCTGATATTTATTTAGTGTTAGATAATAAGCAATATAAATGTAATCAATTTCTGTTGACCTTGGCATAATGTTGCCTTTCATTGTGAATTCTTTATTTTATTTTTGCAGGTGGGAAGATTTGTCGACCGCAAACTGGACAAGGCTGAAGATTTGTTAAAGAAAAAAGAACATAAGGCTAAAAATTGGTATCACAACTTTGTTGGTGATGATCAGTACCGTGCAACTGAATCCCATGTGTTTTTGGCATCTTTCATGGCCGGAATGGCTATTGGTCTGATTTGTGGAAAATAAATTTGGCCTATGTTCATATTTATTACCTTAGAATCTTACTGCATTATTATATAATGTTTAGATTTACAGCTATTGATGTATTAATGTTGTTCCTTAGTAACATTCTCAGTATTTATTGTGTAGAAGACATCGAATTATAATATGCAATGTTTAACACCTGAATAGTACTTAAAAAATCTGCTTTGTATGTCACACTACAAGCAAATAAAAAGCCTATTAATTTACACTAATATATCACAAGTGTATAATGAACATAGATTAACAATTGTTAAACATATTCAATATATTAGGTGAACATAGGCTACTGAAAATCGGAGACAGTTTGTAAAGAAAATTGTATGCACTTTTACAGAACTATAAAATTGAATGTATTCCTTGTAAGTGTAAGTTTGCTGCAAGACATGGGTTTTCAGTCCTACAAATCGGCAACAGTCTTTTCATATAATTAGTCCAAAATTATAATACCTAGATTATTTTACATTGTTTTTTTTAATATATGTTATAAGCAATTAAAAGCCTATAGTTATGTTTGTATTTTCTCTGCCTATTCTCCTTTGTTGTTGCATTAGAAAAAAGGGTTGTCAACAAAGTAAAAAAGTCAAAGATAAACATAATATTAGATATCAGTTCTTTATTTCACTATTCATTGTTCCAAATACATTGCAATTCATATATTTCAATATATGAATTAAACAATTATGAATTTGCTTCAACTAAAGATAGGATTAATATTAAAATTTCGATTTATAATATTGAAATAATTGTTCTGATGTTAACTGTTCTAAAAATGCTGTATACTGTTTTATGTAATCATTTTTAATAGTTACTACAGCTCTCTGGTATCGTTGCTTTTGTGACTTAGATAACTGAGCCCAATCAAGATCTTGTGGCATGTCATTGCCATTATTTTTAATTATTTCGAATAATTCTCTTGATGACCTGAAAAAGAAATTTGAATACAGCCACTTCTTTTATGTAAATAGAATTCAAATGATTTCCAACATAAGTATTTTTACATTATTGGTGGCATAGGTTCTGGAACAAATCTGGCCACATTTGACTCATTGCCATCCTGGACACTGGTCAAGTGAACATTTTCGTTACAACTTGTAAACCTGTAATGCAAGGATAAAATATGTATTTTGAGTATTACAGTGAGGGAAAACTGAGTTTTGGATAATGATTTGCTGTGTGTATATTGAGCTGGATCAGATCTGCAGAAGATTGTGTGTTGTGCTATACCTTGGGAAAGACCTATGACCAGCAGTGGAATGGTAAAAGCTGATCTGTTGATAATTTTACACTGCAAATTATTCTGAGAATTGTTTAAAGGAGTGGGGTATAACATATTAGTTAATTATGACATTTATTACAGATCATGATGATTATTGGTTTCATTATATTTATTGGTGCTCAAACATTTCAATTCATTGTTTTGTTCATGTACTTGATCTTCCATAGATGGTAGACAGGTGTTACTAGTAAGTACTACATCCTCTGTAGTTTTAGAAAAATCTTCATGGTTTTTGTATCTGAAAATAAAAACAGCTATTTAATACACAGTCCACTATGTTAGGTGAATGTAGGTACTATTTTGAAAATGATAGGATATGTAATAACAATAGAAATCTTCAAAATGATATGCATATAGAGTACTGAATGTAGAAGAAACATGTCAGGTACATGAGGTAGGCAGTTGGTGCTCTATGTACCGCATAAGAAACCTGGTGTGATACACCCATGAACGCACACACGCACGCGCACGCACACGCACACACAACACACACATACATTATTACATGTGAGTGTAGCAATCCCTTATAACATTACCTTGTACTTTTAATTCTTTTTTTCATATATGGCTCAGCATTTTGTAAATAAGTTGCAAATTTTTTTACTGCTTTCTTTTCATATTCTTTGAAAACATTACAAAAATACTGTTTGTCAGCTTTGCTCAATGATACCCAGGATTTAGTTGCTTCCATCAGGACATATTTCTGTGAAATAAATTGAATAATAAGTATTGGTCAAGTTTTATAGTTATCATTTGGGATAGGATCAAGCATAGCCTGTATGCTGGTTGTTAAACCTTAAAATAGTGGCTGGCTATCTGAGAATTGAGAGTTGGTTGATGCCCTTCAAGTAGGTCATTGTTGAAGATTCAGCTTTAAAAAACTTTGAGAGTTGAAAAGGAATTTAGTATTTTTTTCAGTTACTGTTATACATTTGACAAAATAAACTCCTTGTGACTTTATAAATAATAATAATAATATATGGACCTACACTTTTAGTAACATAACATGATGTTTGTAATCTCCGAAGAGGTAGGCAGAGGAGTGTAGTACACTCCCATGTGTCATCAGTTACATTTACGTCCCATGGAATAGGTGCTGAGCCTATTGCCATACACCGGGCACAGATTCGGACTCTGGTTCACTACTAAAAATTCTAAATTAGAAAAATCCAATAATACCCGATCCGGGATTTGAACCCAAAAC
>DWED01000439.1:0-11366 GCA_018245795.1 Protelbella ruficauda | reverse complement strand
TGCATCATGCATATTTTGAAACACTACCACATGCAGAGAATAAGTAAATTCTTGTAATCAGTATCTTGTAATGACAATGTAATTGCCGTCTAAAATAAAATTTTATGTGTTGTTATGCGTATTTGTAAACAAAATTATATTAAAATGAAGTATATTTTAAGCGATATTTGATTTTTCAAAATTGAAATTAAACGATTTTTACAATTGTCTAATTTTGAAAGTGGTGTAAGTCCATTTACAGCACATAAATATGTGTTATCGTAGTCTAATTAGCCAAAAACAAATTTATATAAACAAATTAAATGTTGATAAAACAATAGAAACAATGCCAGACCTCATATGATTTGCCTGTATTTTTAAATCAACAAATATAGTAACCTTTAATTTTCTCGAAACAAAAGAAAATGGACTTACACCACTTTCAAAATAAACGGTCCAATTAATAATTTCTTCTTACCAGAATTAAAGTGCAAATACATTTTACCAGTATTTCAACTTTGTTAAATGTGTTTGTTTAAGGCAAAAGTTTAAACTTTAATAAAAGTAGGTATAATTAATTTTTTAATACTCATAGTCATATACTAGGAATCCATGGATTGCATAACATTTACTTACAACACGCATGGATATAAGTACACAATATTCACATATGAATCGGTCGGTCGAGTGAGTATCATAATTGGATTCATATTGTACGTAAATGAAATAATGGAAGGAATCCGTCTGGGTAACTGTGTCTTTATGAGTTATGTGTTGAGCTTAGACTTAAGTCAAAAATTCATGCAACTAAGTTTCATAGGTTGAGCCTATTTAGTACTATAACTCGCAGGAATGAGCTTGGCACTTACTAGGGATGCGCTTTCCATCTCGCTATTTGACTCAGTCTACCGATGCTTACAATAGGTAAGGACAGTAACTTAGATATCGTTATAAGCACATGTGAAATTGCGCGTTTTCACTCTAAAATAAAACTAAAAATATGATTAAAATAAACAAATTGATGGTGTTTGTGCAGTTAGTACGGTGCTTTTACGTCATCATACCAAGGTGCCTAGTTCACTTCTGCGAATTATAGTTGAAGTAAGGTTTTTTTTTATTTCAATGTGTATTATGTATACTTATTTGGAAAAGGATGATGTATCTACCTGTAAGGATATTCTCCATTCGCGTTCAATTCGAAGGTCCCCCTCAGCGGCGACGGCTCTGGTCTCCGCCACGGCCGCCTTCTGCCCGAGCGACCGGGCAGACTCTTCTAGATTTTTCTTTAACGTTTTATCTTCTTGTAACCTGGTGTGTGTACTGCGTATGTTTATTGTTGCAACGGAAGTTGGACAAAATTATTGTTTATATACTCAATTATTAGAACGTGTCTGTGGTCCTGTAGGCTACATAGTTTAAAGCTATTCTTAATTTTTTTCTTCAATGTTATTTCAATGTTAGTGTGTGACAATAAGATTGTAGGTTATGTTGATGGAAGCGCGTGTTAATTTTTAGAACATGTTTAGAATAAGCATAGATTCTCTTTTAATTTTAAAAAGTCATTTACATGAAATATATGTTGATATTTCTCTTTCAAGTTGAACCTGTTATTGTAAAAATTATTGGTAATTAGTGATTTTCACTTTGAGAAGCAGAATTTAAGAAACGTATTTAAAATAGTGTCGTTACTCATATCCACTCATTCACACTACATTGATGTCTATACTGTAACACGTGTGCCGTATGAAAAAGTTAAGGACGCATTTGTATGAAATTAACCTCGAAATAATATAATTAATTAAGCAAACAATATACAAAAATAACTATTCATTAATTTGTCTTCATAGTAGATAATATTAGATGGATTCCAGTCCTAGCTAGTAATTCAATGTTTTTTCATATACTTAAGTAATTTGTTTGTTTGTTTGTTGTACACAACTGTTACACACCGTGCAAGGTTAAATAAGCTAAATGCGCACTATTGTTGCTCGTAAAGCTATTGGGACATCATGTTAATTCTAATCGTATCTATCTATTAGTATCTACTTATTGAGTTGTTGGCTTTCCGGTTACGTAGGTATGTATGGATCTATTATGGAACAAACTAATATAAGGTAGAATTAGCCAATACAATAACAAGGTAGAATTAGCCAATATAATGATAAGGTAGAGTTAGCTAATAGTAATAATAATATAAGGTAAGAGGAATTACATAGTTAATCCGATATCCGATATAAAGTTAGTCCGATAAAACATTTTTTGTTAACAGTCTGCTGGAAAATACTTTCAGGAAAAGAGACTATCTTCTAGCGGTTTTTTTTTCTTTGCTTTTATGTTTTAAAATGTTTTGTGTGTACGGCAACTATAACTAAATTAATGACATGGTTTAAATAACCAATATTAATATAAGGTAGAATTAGCTAGCAACATTGCAACAAATGATACCACTTACCAAAACTATATAAATTATGGTGGACAGAATATGCAAAAAAAATATCACAAGAATAATAATAACAAAAGGTTAAATCGAAGGAAGTTTTTCTTCAGAAATGACTTTAAATTATACATTATTATAATTAAGCAAATAATAAAAAAGATAGCTTAACAATAATAATATGTATACGTTTAATAATCGCCGAAACCGGCGGAGTGTGTAGGGAGTCATGAATGTAAAAGAAATAACTCAGGTCAGTGAGTCTTTGGTTACCCCGTAAGGGACCTGGCGTGATGACATGTAATATTTTTAAACTATGGTATTTACATTGTGTTATCTTTGAAAATAATAGCTGTGGTGACACGAGGTCATGCAAAAACAGGGGGTGGCAGTGTCGGTGGCAAACCTACACAATCAACATAAAACAATAAGCGATATACATTGGTATCTGTTAAATGAAATAACCGTTTGCGGCTGAATAATGCTTTATTACAAATAATGCTTACACATAGCTAAAGGTTTCCAAATTACAAAACTATAAAGGAAACCAACACGTTATATATTTTTTGGATTTTACACAATCAATACTAAACACTAAAAAGACACTTTAAAACATTGCGCATTATCTCTCAGCTCTATGCAGCTTTAAATACTGACAAATTACATTATTGAGATCAAAAGTAAATAAATATATGTGTAATTTTTAACATCCTATGGATTTAACAACAATTTAATACTCGACAATTACTGTTAAACTTTACAGAATACTTAGTAATTGCAATGGTACATATTTACTAATTTTTAAATCTCAAAATTGCTTATATACTTCGCGATTGTTCAGTTTACATAAAGAAATGTGATCTATAACATGAATAACAATTAATTCTTATATAATTTTCCACTAACAATGTTACGTGAATTTAGATGATCAGATTATAATAGTTTGTGACCGACAGTTTCAAGTGTAACAAAAAAAATCAAAAACAAACCTAAGATAAACTTAACATTAATCAATAAATATTAAAACTAGCTTTTGTTCGGCTTTACAACAGCAACGAGAAAGCGAAAGCAACTTCAGCGTATTGCCGTCTCATCTTAATATTAAAATCATTTAACAGTCATACCAAAATATATATTATCAAAATATCATTTACATGATAACATTCAGCGAGTTAATTGTGATGGTTTGCCAATGCGACTGAATGGTAAGAATATTCTAGAACCTTAAGTCCAGCAAGCAGTGCGTTGCTCCACACCTAAGTGCGACAATCGATATGTAAAGCGTTTGATTTTACATAGTTCATTTATACTAAACACAATATTAACACAAAGTCTAGGCACTGTCTGGATCCTCACCGCGAGTCCGCTTGATGCGTTACGAATTATAAATAAAAATAACATTTAAACCTACTTTTCATCGAGCTGATGTATGGTGCTGCCCATCGACTCAGTCTTTGCTTCCAATTTGGCTATTAGCTCTGTTTTATGTTTCAAGGAACTTTCACATTCCTAAAACAAAGCCATTAAGTACAATTTAGCTATGGACATCAACAGTACTCGGTTAACTTAACGGTTGACAATATCTGTGAGATCCTTAGCACGTTAGTAATAATAATGACATAAAATACATAAGTCTAAGTAGATTCGGTTATTGTAAGCATTCCATTTATAATATATTGTGAGGCTAATAACATGGCCTTTGGTAAGTACTAGGAGAATTTAAATTTTAAACAAAGTCCAACCATTATGTTAACCTCAGAATATATAAGCATTGCTAGTTAATTATTTTAGCTATTAGATATATATTTCTAGATTTCTAACAGGAAATACCACCTGACAAATGTGTGGAGATTAAATGCATATTTACAATCAATGGTACATGGTAGATTCAATTCCGTTAGTCGGCGGCTCGCGGGGCCGCCTTGTCGACATTGTTCGTTTTTCGAAACGGTGGTATTTCCTGCAAGTTGAGTTTTTTACTGGGCGGGCCTTCATCTTTTGACTTTGTACCCTTTGGGACACTACTATGCGCCCTGAACGACTCTAAATTGTCCGCCACGCTATCGTTAGTAGGAGATCTGAGAGCTTTGACTAGATCATGGTCCGGTCCAAGGAAGTGGTTATATTTCTCGAGATTGTGCAGTATTTTGCCAATTTGCTCAGCCTTCCCTTGAAGCCTGGACACCATTTCGCCCTTCTGCGTCAGTTCCATCTCGCATTCCTTCCGTACGACAAGCGCCGCATTGGTGAATACAGCATTGCATTAGTAATTGAAACAATTTTTTTCTCAGATATAAAATGGGGTAAAAGTATACCAAATATTTACATTGGACTTAAAATAAAAAATTAACAGGGAGAAGAAAATAACTCAGGTGAGATGGACTGCGGCATAAGCTTTGGTAGGTTGCGTGTTCGAAGCGTAGTTCAAAAACGAAACATAATCAACTTAGGTTCAAAAGGGAAACGCAAAAGCGTATATGAATCACTGAATAATGGTATGGAGCCCGTTGGCGGTGCGCGCTCCCACAGCCGGCCTTCGCCTCACTGTCAATGGCTCAATGGTCGACAAAAACTGGTAGCGCGGCATTGCGTAACAAACATTATTATAGTACTAGACACGACAAGTAATTACATTTGAATAGCGTCAATGTCATTGAAACTCGCCGCGGTTGTGGACAAACTGAATAATAGCTATTATGAATAATCACGAGAACGATAAATATAAACATTGTACTTTTTCATTTTACGTTAACTAAAAGAAGAAATTTTTGTCAACCAAAAAATTTAAAAACAAGTTATTTTCGTTAATTAAAAAAAGTTAATCCGTCAACAACAAAAAGGTATTCTTTCAACAAAAAACGGTATTCCCTCAACGAAAAAAAATATTTTTGTCAACTGAAAGAATATATTTTTTGTTAAGGAAAAAGAGTAAATTTTTTTCAATCACATTTATAGAAGAATTAAACTCAACATTTAATAGGGCATAATTATAAAAAGTAAACTGTGTTGAATTGAAATGTACGAAACAAAAACAAAACGCAATATCGAGAGGTCAAACCAAATAATTTCAAGGCACAATAAGCAGTGTTAAGAAAGAGACGATTGCAAGATTTTATTAAAGGGTACAAAATCCTATATATTTGTAAGTGATAAATAGGAGCACAAACTTAGTGTTTAACTATTATAACTAAAAGTGCCTTAACTGAGAACTTGATATGTTAGTGCGACATTAAATAAATTTCAAGTATATTGCTATTTAGCTCAAGATTAAATATTTAATTTTGTTAGAAAGCATACATAAATATACATATGTGATTCGTTATATAGTAGTGTGCAGATACATTACATTCATTGTCAGTTATTAGTTTTCGATTGGAATTTGCCAAAATCAATTTCTTTAAGAAATAAAAATTTGGCTTACGGTTATCAATTTTCTACCATTTTTTGTTCGTTATTGTTTGTACATAAATAAATAAAAAAAAGTAAATTGATATCTTACCTGTAATTTTTTGTACATTTCCAAGTTTATCAACTTTATGTCATCCAATTGTCTCCGCAGAGATATGATCGTATCCTGTTTGTCGTGGATATCTTTTTCAAGTAACTTCATGGCTACCTCCATCTCCGCTTTCAAAGATATCTGGAAATTATCAGAATGAATACTACAGAATAAATTAATTATTTTGCGTCAAAAAAAAATCTCAACTTGTTATCGTTTTATTATAAAGATTTTTTTATTTTATTTTAAATAACATTGTGGTCACTGATAACAAAGGATCACAGATAATAATCGATGATTTCTACAAAAAATACACTTCGAACTATCGATTGACAGTTATAACCGAAATTGACACCGACTTGCAAATCTAATTCCTTCTGAAGCTCCAAATTCTTCTTCCTCTCTTCTTCCAACATTTTTGCCAACTCACTGTCTTTTTCATTTTTGTTCTTGTCAGACGAAGTGCTTTTTACGCTTCGTTTTTCCTAAAAAGAAAATTAAGTCAATTCGATTTGACGTGTTATTTTCATTTCATGTATTTATTTTTCATTCTTCACTCCTAATATAGAAGTAGCGCGGCAGGTCTGTAAAGATAGGCGGCGGGGGCTAGGAAGGCCCCGATTAACATCACTCACTCAGCAGCTCAAGGAGTAGGACATAACTGAAAATTAGCGCTACCCGGGACCCGAGTCCCGCCTTAACAAAGCTGATTTGTGCCCTTTTGCTAACAAGTAGGGTATATTTTTTGTAGGGTATATTCTCATGGCGCTAATTTTTTTTTAATAGCATTGTTGTTTTTAATGGCAATAAAGTTAATTTATTAGTATTACTATTTTTATGTTTGGCTCTCGGTGGCCTTTCTTCCTGCCTCTTAAGGGACCCGGCTTATGTGCAATATGGAACACGGAATTTATGGGCAATAAATATTTTCGGTTAAGGATAAAATTTTTTAGACGTTCAAAGACGCTTAGTATTATTCAAATAGGTGATGTTATTATTTAAGATAAGGAACGCGAGAATACTGTGATATCGATGTGATATAGAACCTAGTCACACTTAACGTGAAGTCTTAGATAGTATATGATATGACGTCATCGCCTTGTTTAATAAATGCAAACAATGATATTCTTTATGGTTACATACAAACATTATGAAAACAATAGTTAAATAGCTAAAATGTATAAAGATAACATTTACATTTTAAAACCGAACTGTTTGCATGACCGACGAATTAAAAAAACAATTTTGGAAACGATATTTGAAAAATCACATTATAATTATTATCAGCAAACATTTCCAAAGTTATTTAATGAAAATAAACAATGATAACGCATTAAATTACCTCTTCCTCCGACTGGAGCTCCGTCACTTTCATCCTACTATCTTTGGTTATGTCCTGACCTGAACAGAAAAAAAAACAAACACACGTGTTCAGATACATAAATAAACATCGCTCGCAACGCAAGTCGTTGTCAGCACGAAAATATTCACTTCAACAGATTTAACTCACACTGCCTAGCCCAATAGGGTTTTTTAATTTGACTCCTCGTATTACCCATCGGGGCGGTAATGCATAACGGTGCACGAATCGAATTCTATTATTATTTGACGAGGAAGCGACGCGGGCGACGTCAGCGGCATACTAATGCCTACTGAACGATACCAAAGTATGGTGAGTCATCGTAGTGCAAGGTGTCTTATCTAATGCACTGTTTAATTACGATTCGCGGCGTCGATGCCTTCATTTACACTGCCGAACAGGTGCACCCGAACGAAATGTTCGATCAGCGAGATCTGCGACATTCTATGTACAGCATTTACAGCTCGTACACATTTCGCGTTTCGAAGCGCGCGGTTAGATAACGCTCCTTTTAGAAACTAAAAACTTCTATTTAATTAGACATGCTTTTTTAATTAGATTTATAATATTTTTTTTATAAATCGAACCTGGCAAACAGGCAAATGGGATACCTGATTGTTATTCATTTATTTAAACATTAATTAAAACGGCAAAAATACCACTTACTTTAATTAACGACATAATATATAGATAACATTAAAAATACAATAAAAACATAAAAACATCAAAAAAACAGATTCAGTTCACAATAACCCAGACATTCAGATAAAATCTTGTTCTAGTCATTCACAAACAGATCATATGAGTGGTGATGTATAGTGATAATAGATTAGTGGTAATTGTCGTCTATTAACATATGCAAAACGACAGGAGCGTCAAGACGTTACCGGCTATATGTAAACGGGCGCTTCTTAACAAGCGCTAAATATATATTATGTATACGTTACAGGTCTTCTTAAAACGCGCGGTATAAAAGCCCGCGCGTCAAACGCCATATGTGTTTTAGCTGTTATATGTCGATCGTGTTATACGGAGCTTAGTGGGATAAAGTCATGTCGTTTCAATACGCTGTCTGTAGTAGCAATATTTTTCTAACTAATCGGGAAAATAGTGTTATTGTCACACCTTATCAGGGAAAAAATGCATTTTAACATCATTAACAAAGTATAAATAAGAGTATTTAAAATTTGATCGTTTTAGTTCTAACATACTGCTAACAATGTTATAATTTTTAACATACTATTTACAATGTTATACTTTGCTGCCAAACAATTTAGATTAAATTGTAATTAAGTTCCTCGAAATAGGTCATACGCTCGAAATAGGTGAAACCGGAAGTAAACTTAAGCCAGACATAATGTAATCATATTCGAAACAATTAACTAAATATACTATGAGAAATTATAAGCAGCAAATAACATTTCTGTAAACGTACCTAAAGCATGCTTCAGCTGGTTGTTCTCTTCGACCAACTGAATCATAGTGTTCTTGGAAATGGCCAGGTCCTCCTTCATAAGAGCATTGGTTGTTGTAAGCCCTTCTACTTTCGCTTGCAGATTTGCGACGGTCGCACTAAAACGAGAAACAATAGAAATCCTTATTTCTATAACTCCTGTATTAAATTATTTTTATGTGTGATGATCCTTTAAAATTTGGCATTCCAAATTTACTATGGACGGGATCGATTATAAAGAATTGTTCTGAATTCTGGTATTCATAAGCTTTATCGTAAAAAAGAATGAACTTTATCACAAACTATTATCTCATTCCTACATTACACGCGGATCTTTTCTCATCTCACTATGATAAGGAAGGTCAGATTTAGCATAATTTACACAGACTCCAACGAAATCCCCAGTTTCCACATAATCCATGTAACTAGAATACGGGCCTCGGTTGTTCTATCTTTTGCATGAGAACAGACCGCAACTTCGATTTCGCAATTTGTTTAATTGTCGTATTTGACAGCAACTTAAAATATTCACCTGAATAAACAATATTGATTTATGAAGTAACAGATTCAGTTAGTAACAGAAGATAGCAGCAGGTATACACATTATTATAGGATCTTGGATAGGATTAAAGTTCGATCCTATAAATCAGTCTCGATTATCCACGAATGAGGTGCTAACTCCTGTGGATTAAATCGGAAACGCCTCGCGTCTTACCGTGCTCGCATTCCCCTACGACCGGAAGTAATGTAGCAAATAGAGAGCTTACTGTTTCCGATAGAAAACATTATATAAATGTATCTTCGCATTTTTTAAAGAAGAAGAATGTAGAAGAAGCATGGCAGGTCTATAAAGCTAGAAATATTTGGCACTCTGTTCTCTCTGCGCATCCCGGGCGTGAAATATAATAGTAATAAGAAAGTTTTGTAAGCATTGATTTTTATATTAATTGCTGGTATACCATAAGCATGATTTAATTACTACGCGTGACCGTAATTGCAAAATGCCACTATATTGATATAACAAGTCTTCTTTTCTTGATACAGAGAAAAACAAACAATTGTTTGGTAAATTACCACATTAAGAGAGTCTATTGTTTGCAGAATATTTCGTGCGAATGATAAAACAATGGTAGTTTCCAACTGTCTCTACAGCTTCTGGGGGTTAAGAGAGGTTGAGAAAGGATAGTATTTAACCTTACATCAGATTTGCTAACAGGTATAATAATTAATAGTGTATGACAAAGTTTAATAGCACATCGAAATGTGCACTTCAATAAAAATAAAATCGAACATGTATCAGATACCTTAAGGAAAAGTATGTAACGAAACAAAGTAAAGTGACCATGATCGCGAACATGAAATGACCATTTAATATTTTCCTGTACGAAATGACCATTTAATATTTCCATATGCATGGAAGTGTGATCATGTTGCATTACTTACAGCTATTGTTAGCTGGTCCCGAGACCCACTAACTTTCTTTCGTTTACACTCTAACCCTTTTCAACTTAACCTACCGAATTCGAGACATTACGTTGATACATTAGGTAATAGGATATGGAATTAGTAATTTTTGTAATAAGGCATTATTTTTTTTATGAAAATCATTAATATGAAAACATTATTAAAAAAAATTTGACATCAAAACAATGATTAAATACTCGTGCTTATTATTCTAATATTTCTCGAACTCACAACCGGATCAGCAGTCGGGGTCACTGACCTTTAGATTAAAGGCAGAGAAAAAAGCTTCATTAATGAAGACAAGACGTACATCATTTTTTCACGAATAATTAACTAATCACCATATAAAATTACTTGCTTTGTAATTAAAACATTTATGAATATTTGTCAACGTTTCCGCCAATAATATCACGTACATATGTTATTCGATCCGCTAACACGTCTGATCCATGAACGGCACAATGTGAAATGACATGGCTTCATACTTTATTTGATCACGGAAATTAAATTTAAAATGAAGAATCTACTTTCTCATCTCAAACAGTTACAACATCTATATGTAGTAAGTCACATATATTCTGTAAGATTGTAATCAAAACTTAATACAGTCTTACAGTACTTAATTCAGTCTTCATACTGTTGCTGGGTCCAACGTAGTTTCCATCGTATGTATAACTAATCATAATTTGTCCTGTTTATCAACTGTGAATAAAGTTAAGTTCTCACTTGAGATGTCTGTTCAATTCTTCAATGTAGTTCTTCTGGTCGAGCATCGTGTTGATGTGGCGTTGCTTGGGTTCAGTGTTGGCGTTGTTCCCGTTGCCCGCGATGTCGTTAGACGAATTGCTGCCACGTAGGTACAGGGAGAAATCTATCACGCCTTGCTGGCTGTCCAAGTCTTCCTCCTAGTGACAATAAAATAAATGTTTATAGCGAATTAGAGATAAAAGACGAAAAGTTTATCAATTAAGGGAAGATGACGTCTAGTTTAAATGTTTGTGTTGTTAGTTTCTCTCAAAGATTTCATTTCAGGTCATTTTGAATGTCATAGTATAAAAAACTGTACATATAATTTGATCATCGTTAATTACCCTTTCATTTCCCGTACAGTAGCTTAATTTAAATATTAAACTTACCTTCACACAAAGATTACAATCTACAACGTTGAGACCAACAA
>DWED01000438.1:0-11368 GCA_018245795.1 Protelbella ruficauda | reverse complement strand
CTATCCCACTAGTTTCACGACTGAATAAAACTTACGTGCATCAAAGTTTTCTAACGTACCTTATGTATACTGTGCTCTCTGTCTACCCCGTAAGGGATCTGGAAAAATGATATAGTAAAAAACAAAGTTTCTCGTAAAAAATTAAATGACATAATAATAAATAGTAATAAAGTAACAAATAACTGTGTGACTTCAGCTTTCCATCACCAGGAACTTCAGCTTTCCGCTCCGGAGATAATGCACTTAAATCCTAGTGTACACTTCTTACTTTAAAAAGTTCTGTGCGTTACATAAAATTATAACTGCCAGTAAACGTAACGCTTAAAACAATCGGTACAATACGTAAATAGTATATATTTTATGTCACAAGTAATAAAAGTATTTTTTGCTCATAATACAATAAAAACCGGATGCGAGCACTTCAAATGTGACGGGAGAATGAAAAATACTCGACACGTGACAACCGCTTCGTTCAAACAATATTGGAGGCCTGCCGAAGCTACGCCTACACAGACCTCATATTTATTTATATTTACTGCGAAACCTCATAAATATTTACCCTGAGGGACATTCACAGATTGATGCGCCGCATAATGTGTGCATTGATAGATTAAGACGCAACCGTAGACTTCTCCATAATGTTCTCTAAGGCATATGAAGTCTGCCAAACCGCTGTTTGCTGCTTTGGCAAACAACGGTCTTAACTCTTGTTTGTATAGAGGAGACTTGTGTCCAATAGTGGAATGATAAAAAGGGTCGATGTATGATAAAACGATTAACATAAACTAATGAAGAGCTGTAACAAAAAGATGTCCTTAACCGTTGCTATTCTAGAGGAGACTCGTGTCTGATAGTTTAATGATAAAAAGGGTCGATTTATGATAAACAATAATTAAAAACTAATTTTGAGCTGTCGGTACACGTCATAATCAATGTCTCCATACTAATATGTAGTATGATGTAATAAAATGTTATCAATATATGTCGAATGAAAAGAAATTGTCGAGTCTCCAGCCGGTTATAACCTTCGACGTGTATCAGAAATGTAGTACGATATTTTATTTTTTATGCACGCTGTCGTATTTTACGACAGACTTCTTGTCGTATTGACGCTCACAAATATTAACATTAAACGGCTTATTTTGTGATATATAACGTGATTTACTTGTATGCCCCTAAAAGTATGTAATAAAAGTTAAGATCTGTAACGTGTTAAATATTTTATTATCAAGATGGCTCGTTGGTCGAGTAGTTACAAGCGCGACTACCGATCGAGAGGTCCTCGCTTTGATCCCTGGGTCGAATACTATTGGATTTACTATCTTGAAATTTCTAGATTTGTGCCCGGTGCATGGCAATTAGCTCACCGCCTCCTTCATATTGAGACGTATGTAAGTAGTGAAACGTGGAAGTGCACTACACTTCTCTACCTACCGCTTCGGGGGTTACGCGCGTGATAAACGTTTTTATTATCGAGATCCATTTATATTGACAGCGTATTTCTTATGGGTTATGAATGTTTATGTCGACATATTTTAATGTGAGAAACAAATTGCAAAATGTTGTCTCACTAAGCCAAAAAAATGTATAAAGATAATTAATATAATTTGAAATAATGAAAATACAATGGCAATACTTACAGAAATAAATACCAAAGCAAAATAAGTGCTTGAATGCGCAAAGAGTGTTCAACTAATGAGGTAGCCATTTTGGTGCCAACCATTATTAATTCAGTTTAGCCATCCCTTTGCATGCCGAGCGATGGAGGAAAGTTGTTTGTGCGAGATAAACTGAGCCAGAATTCTGTTTAAAGCGTAATACTGAAGGTCAATGTTGGCGTAGCAAAGTCTATGTGAACAGGAAATATCTGGACTTAAGATCTGACTAACATTTAAAGCTTCGTATTACCGTACTCGTATATAAGGATACTGTATTCTAATACACGTTTAGTAAGAAATTAAATAGTTTTATGTTTAATATATAAACATGAGTAAACGTGTAATGGAAAATCTGTTTCTTTCATGCGTTTTTCACATATTATTTTGTGACGATTATTTTTAAAGATATTTTAAATATGTATGTGTGGAAAATTTTGTTATTGTGTTTTTACTTTACTCCAACATGTAGTACTACCTCGTTTGTCAATTAGTTACAAACGCACGAGGTCTTGGATGCTATTCCCGGATCAAGCAAAGTATAATAGGGTTTTCGAATTTAAAATTTCCAGAATTGGCACTGAGTGTAGATTTGTACCCGGTGTATGGCAATAGGCTTGCCCAATGAAAAGTATGTGTGCTACACTACATACAGGCGTAATATTACAACAATGTTATACCATGTATTATACATTGAAATTAAAGGAAAATAAACTGGAACCATAAATGAGTCACAAATTATAATGTTATGACCAACATCCAACATTTGTTACATACATCCAACAAATGTTATACATTTAACTATAACTGAAGTTGACATATGACGGCGCGCGCTTTCAATACGGTCGTAGAATCCTCTAACATACATATATGCCGTTATATACATTGTACCGTGCCCAACACTTTTGAAAACAAAACAGAGAGCTTGTGATTGATAATGTTTGGTTTTTGGTTTACAAACAGAGCCAGGTATCTCTGCATACTTCTTTGATAAAATGTTCTGGATCATACTGTCCATATTTATCATATCACGGCTTCGATTTGAGTAGTTACATCAAAATTCCGATTTCAGTCGAAACAGGCGGTCGAATAGCGAAGCAATATAAAACTTTGTTCGACACTACTACTTCAAAATTGGTTTAAATTAAAACCAATGCGTACAAGAACGAGCTTACATTTATTACTGAAACAATTTTAAATGTAACGTGAACACCCGTAAAAGTACTATTATTAAAGAATAAAAGATATAAAGTATATGAAAAAGTACAAACAATATATAGGTTGATGATGATAGCCTTAATATATTTATTGTGCTGATATCACATTTATTTTCATTTTTAAATAGATTTTTAATCACTTAAAAATATATTGTGACTAATTTTAACAATTTCATTACTTCACAATTACTCGTCTCAATTTTTTTTTCGTAATGGTACATCACTTCTTAACAATCTAATGATTGTCATGATATTTATGTATTTTTTTCTGTTGTAACCAGCTTTTTGTAACAATATTCTAACAACAAGTTATTATTTTTATTATTTTAAAGATAAAAATAATATAAATCCTTTGCCTACCCTTTCGAGGAAAAACAGGCGCGATGTTATATTACGTCAACAGTAATAACAGCACGAATATAGAATGTAATATACCGAAAAATTCCATGTAAAAGTTTGCTACCATGGAAAAGTTTTTCCAATTTTCAAAAGTCAATTGTTCAAAATTAATGCTCGCAAAAAGCCATATCCGCGCCAGATCGCTCAGACCCTTGGGCGGGTGGCGTTTAAGCGTTTTTGTTAAATATTTAGACAAGAGAATTGGTATAGACTACAACTCCAACGAAATTATTAAAATAAACATAACATTTTAATAGGATTCTTATTGCTTTATACTTCTGGCCTTACTGAGTTTACCACTACGGGTGTAGTGTAGGTGTGACGTGCTTTAGTTTACATTATTTCATCATCATCAACATTAGCCTATACATATATGTAAGTCCACTGCTGGGCATTGGTCTCTCACAGGATTTGTGCGGTTGCACAAGCGCGTTAGGCATTGCAGAGCACAGGTTCTAGCCCAGCCTCCTCTATGAACTACCGCATGTAGTTGTGGCATGTTATTTCCGTTGATTATGACACGATAAACATATTATCACAGATATATTAGCATTTTTAGATGCAATACTTTGGAATTTATCATCTTTATAAAATATTATATATAATTTTAAAGAAAACGGCAAATTCCAAATAAATCAAATGTCTAATGCGGATGTCGCGGCTGGTTCTAATGGATTTCTTGTGTAAGCTGATGGCAAATAGCTCACCGAATAGGTATTATCCGTTCATATTATTCCACGGGGACAACACGCGGGAGAAATTGAATGTCTTAATCGAAGTTCCTAACTTACTTTATACTGATTAAGAATATAATTGATGGAATGGAACGCAGAATTTAAATCATAACCGGTTTTATATATACTCATAATATTGTAAGTTGTATTATTTAATTGAAACTTAAATTAAATTAATCGATCCACTAACAACCTTAATCATAGCTAATAATATTATAGTTTTATCCCTTAATCTACCCTGAAATGGCTTATAATTGGTTAAAGATAAGGTACATAAATAAATTTAAATATTGGTTAAATTTATGTTGCATTCTATCATTTGTTTTTTATTATAATGTTATAATTTAAATGTAATAAATTTTCATCGCTTAATGTAATAGATCTTCACTTTTAAACGTAACCGATATTTTTAAAAGTAATAAATACTCCTTTACAAATATAACAAATACTTTTAAATGTAGTGAACACTGGAATAGAATAAAACGCGGTAAAAATATAATAAATTATTCTCTTTAGAGAAACTTTTACCCCTCTGTCATTTGTAAGTATCGGTAAATGTATGTCGCAGTAACTGTTAACTTGTCCTATTACTTTGAAAAATAATTTTATCCAGTCGTTTAATCCCATTATTAAAGGTAAGAAATTCAATCATGGATACCCTTCAATCACGGAGGTGACAGATGGTTATGTCCGAGTCCAATAGGCTGAGAGCACAGATGTTCCTTTCTTCAGTATTTCCTGAAACCACTGGTACGTTTATGCAGTCTAACGCGGTTCTGAAAGCCTTGTTCCCATTTTAAGAATACCCCACGTTGATGAGATGGTAGCTAAGTATTTCACCTCAACAATTAAATCCAAATTTAAAACTAAACTCTAATAGTAGAGGCTGCAAACATTAATCAAATCTATATTTAAATATTTGCCCGAAACCTTTTAGTGTTTGCTGTGCCAACATTGACCTTAACATTAAGCTTTAAATAGAGTTTCTAGCACTCCGTCCACCCTATGCAAACATTTTCTCGCATTCCTTGACAGATATGCAAGGGTAGCAGCGGGCGACCAAACTGATTTAAGTTCAGTCTCTTGTGAACAGAACCAAAAATTACCGGCCAACTCGTTAGTGTTACTTTCAGTTCGCGCTAAAAACTCGAATCTGGCCGACGCTTAGTATTTTCATATTATTGTAGCAAAGCGTTTCAAGGCCAGATGCCTCATTATAAATCAGACAAATTATTTGTACACTGTTCCATTTTATTTATGAGTTTGGTCCAAGGTTCCTAGTTCCATAGTGAATCATTGTCGTGTTTTAAAAAATTTAGTCATTTTTATATTATAATTAAACGGCCGTATACAAAATCCATTTTGTATAATATTCATGATAATATTCATTCATTTTGTGAATAAATAAAAAGAAAAATAAAAAAATAAAAATGTGTAAATGAGTTTATATTTTATGCGTGTAGGAGATTATGTTTTATTAGTTCATTAATTAATTAAAAATAACACTTTAATATAATTTTTAATGCATACAAAAAGCAAAGAACCTGTACTTTCATCATCCTTACAGATTTGACGTGGTTCTTCTACCTTCAGCACTCTCTTTATACGCACACGCTAGTCTTCAGCTACAATATAAGGCCTTCAATATTAATAATTATGGGCGCAAATACAACATGAAATCTCTTGTAAGAGCTTCTTACGTAAGCACACCGGTATTATAGTGGTGCTGTTCTCTGGCACGTCCGATACCCTACGTGACGGTGAGCACGTATCAAGAATTTTTTGCACACGTACATCTTTTAACACGACTTATATTTTATATATTATAGGCACACGTATCTGTCTTCTCTATCTAGTCACAAAGTAATAATCTATTTGAGTTAGTCATAATGAAAATCCTTCGTTTTTCATTTACGTGCAAAAAATGTTTGTATTATTTTTCTTTGAAAATCATTAAATAGAGTTAATTTATCCATTTTCATGAACCAATCTGATTAATACTAGGCTTCTTGGATATGTGTACTTCACATTAGAGTTAAAAGGAGAAATCTGAATTTCATATATTGTAAACTTCAATGAGTCTTTACATAAATTTTAACCTACAGAAGAAATCATTGGCGAATTATTTTAAGCTGTTTTAGTACTATTGTCAAAAATACATATAGATCCGACTGCAGCCTCAGGAAAAAATATGAGGCATGACGATCTGCAAAGGACCACAGACAGAAATGGGCACCGCCAAAACCTTGCCAATGCCACAAATACTTAAATTTGTCATGAATCCATCATTCGTACAGTCAATCTGGAATCGAACACAGATCCTACGTGGTAGATCGATAAGGTGATGGGTCTGCCAAATGGGCAGTCGCTTGAACGCATGTTTGCCTTTTACCAACATCATTATCGGAAGGAATTCACAAGGAAAAAAAGCGCTGCCCTTTTTCAGCCCTCCACGAGCATCTTTTGACGAAGGCATCCATTTGAACGAGCGCAAAGGTCATTTGCGGGCACAACATAATAAGATTTTTGTTGAAAAAAACTATTTTTTTAAAAGGAAAAAGAAAAGTGTGGGAGATTTAAACTGTACTATATTATAAATCAAAAAGTACGTAATTGCATTAAAACTACCTAAACGATTTTGAGGGAACTTGAGATTAAGAATGTTTGAACTCCAACAAAGAACATGCCTTGGATGCTGGTCAAAAATTGATCATAAATTACCTTATCATCATCATCAGCCCTCCACACCTAGACATAGCATCTCTCCAATAGCATGCCACTGAACTCGATGACCATATTACCTTCTATTAATAATATTAAATAAACAGTTAACTATAAAATCAAAGAGTGTTAATCGCCTTATAAAAATATGGAAATGTATTGAAATACCAAGCCGCAACTTGCTCGCCGAAAAAGAAAAGGCTCGTATGTGACTTTCTATTGGACATTCGCCATCGGACCGCAGTATTGAATGTACAAGAAATTTACTTTGGAATCCCGACTTGATTTTCCCATGTATGGGAAACTGCTTATATTCCTGTAGAAATATCAGGCTAGAAAAATGTCTGATGCAGCATTTGTTAGGCATTGTGACATCTCCCTAATGATGTCAAAACGTGTAATACTTACAAATGTCCAACTGGTATGATACTCTGTGGCCTGGACCGTTCTCATTCTGATTGAAGGCTGATTGAAGGCCCGTATCCAACTGTGATATCAAAAACGGGTATACAAAATTGGAGATCGGAAACAAACGTTCTAAAAATGGAAAATCAAAATAATGTATTACTAATTATAACGTACATTCCAATGCTGCTAACTCTGATACGGATAGATATTCCAAACGATTTATGGGCTTAAGAAATATTTGGCGCCGTCAACACTTAGGCGATAATTAGTAACAATATTTTTTTCCATTGCTACACATACTAAGCCACTGACCCGCATTCATCAATCCGCATTAAAAAAGCGTGGTGTCCAGGCCCTACGCAGTTGCGAGAGAGATCAGTATTTAGCGGCGGGATACAAAAAGGTCACAGCAGACCAATCAAAAAACAGACCATTACATGAACAACGCATAGATTCGTGAAATCAGAATTCCAATATTTTCCTCGATAAAAACCCATATTAAATTCGCGCCTTTCTGTTCAATGTTCCCGGTCGCTCCATCGGAATGTGTGACGAGAATATGTTCCGGAACTCTGATTTCACCTCGTGTAAAAAAATTACTTAAGCTTCGTAAGGTATTTGACAACGCGGAATATTCATGATATATTTAATTATAAAAAAGACCCTTGTTGTTAAATAAACATTAGGTACATCAAATTCATACCAAAAAATTAAACTGATAAATAAAAATAGGCGGGTAGTCATAAGAAAATGCAATGCAATATTACCCGCAAACAAAATTAAAGGCAAGAATTAATATAAATTTGTTAAGGATTTTGATTATATATCGATGTCAATTGCTATGACCGGAAATAAAAACCTAAAGATTTTAAAGAAATATGTAGATATGACAGACAGTTGGCTTTAATCGAATTACGTAAAGCTATCGCCAGAAACATCTGCGCCCTTGATGCCTGGCGAGATGGTTTCACACAGAAACGCTGATTACATCAAAACTTTTGATATGACAGACTTGGAACTTAAACGAGATACCACTGGGGTTCCGTTCGCTTAATTCAATGTACCGTTTTGTGAGTTCAGCAGCGTAAGATTGTGTTCTTGCTTGCATTTTATGTACGTTTTATGCAGTATTAATAAATTAAAAGTACTTTTAACGTAAGTACTTTTTAATAATTTTAATATTAACATGGAGTAAAAGAGTTCTGGAATAGCGTCCACACGGGCCTGACGATTTGTGAAGGACTACAAACAGAAACTAGATGTGAAAATCTAATGTCAGCGCGAGATAGCCCTTACTAGGAGAGGCACGTGTCCAGAAGTGGATTAGAACGAACTGATGACAATAATGATGACAATATTGGATACCTAATAACATTGAATTTTGACTAATTTACCAGTCCAGTAATAGACTACATTTATACATTTCTAAATACATATGTTTATACTTATGTATATAGAAAATTTTAAACAAAAAACTGTATTTGTTCTGGGTGAGAGACAAACCGACAACTCTCGGGTCAGCATACATTTTGTCATATATATACATTGTCACGCCTATTTACCATTGGGGTATGCTGAAACGAAGGATTTCCACCTACAAAAAGGCCTGCCAAGACACAGTAGTGAGAGACTTTCGTCTCTTTAGCATTCATTATAGTCGGAGCAATTTACAAAATTATGGATAATGTAACATCTTACCTTATTTCCTCTCATCTCACCGCGCGTCACACTCGCTCTGTATCACAGCAGCGAGCAACCAGCAGTGCAAATTTGTGACCGAGAGGCAGAAAACCATCTTTAATATTCATCATATCGAAGGGCTATGACATAGCAAAGATATGAAGGTCGCTGAAGCGATCTAACAAAAAACGAAAACAAAAAAACCTTGTCTCCTTTTGTACATAATGATTACGTAGAACGGCTACGGCGTAGCAATGACTTGTCAAAATATCTCCAGCGATCTCAAAAGGTACGAGTACTAACATTTTATTTTCTTAACCGAGTAAAGTTTTCATATCGAATACACATTTGAATATATATTTACATTTCAAAGAAGTTATGTTACAAAGAAAATGTCCTAACAATATACATGAAAAACATCAGTTATGCTTTGAATAGCTGAAACATTAAATAAAATGTAAGAATACAGTTCTTCACAACTTTCTTATCACACTCTCTAGTGTAATAACTAAACACTAAATATCTACAAGAGAATGTTTGTTTTTAAGAAATTTTAAAAAATTTTAAACCTAAATTCAATTTAATAATTTGGTTCACATCATTAACACACATACACACATCATCATTAACACACATCATTAACAAACAACAAAAAAACCTCGTAAATATTTACGATAATGTTTTTATTAAAACGCTAAAAAATCTTTGAGTTACTAATTACTAGAGTATAACTTTGCCGTGAATAGACTTTGTTACAGTTTGTTATTGTTATAACAAGTTCGGGCTTAAGACTGAGCCGGAGATGCTTTTGTGAAGATACAATTCGCTAAGCTGTATTTAAAAGCGATTTACATAAGCATTATCAATATAAAGTAACCATATAAAACAAGGCTATGTTAATGAACCTTGAGTCTTTGGTTGAAAGGATGATTATGTTAACGATGTTCTCCGATACACCAACAACATATTTAACTTCAGAACTTTCTTACGCCTAATGATTAATAACAGATTTCCCAACAAGTTCTTAATGCAATGCAGAAAAGATACTGAACGAATAATTACTTGGCAAAATGTGTTCATGACAGGTATTAGCAAGTCAGATTTATTAAAGATACTTACTAATAAGGGCCTTAAAACTTCTTACTTGCGTAGCTCGATAAATGCAACGTGAGTAATACTGCCCAGACACTTGTATCTAAGTATTAGGAATGCGTGGCGTAGTGATACAACAATATTAATATTAAAAGTTAACTGTTGAAAAACACACGCACGCACGCACACACGCACACACGCACGCACGCACACACGCACACACGCACACATGCACGCATGCACGCACAGCTCCACCCACTCACACGCACACACACACACATACGAAGACCTCTACGCGTATATACAAATATTCAATTACATTTAGTTTGCAATAATTTGAAAACAGAGTATAAATAAGTATGAAACATTTGACGATTACATAGTATAGAAAAAAAGTTGACCATTTTCTTTGGCAGTGTATTGTACGGACATTATAAAAAAAATGTTATGTTGTATACATTCGTTCGAAATTGTAGTGACGTGTAGTGGTCATAGCGTATCATAACGAATGTGATTGATCATTATTTTATTTTCGTACAATGAATTCTGTTTTGTTTATATTATGTATAGAGATATAAAACGAACAGTTCGTTTCATCTCAAGTGTCACCAAATGGTTATTACTAATTATAACACAAGTCACGTAAGGTTACTCATACATTCGTTTGACCACAGGAATACATGTTTCACGAAATATACTGCCTATCATATCATCGGGATGATATGGTGACACGTGATATATATCAACGTTATGCTTTTTAATAGACAAAAGCCATGTACCGTCGTCACTGTAAAAGTCGCACAGTAATAGCAATAGGAAATTCAATTTCAAATTTAATCAAAACTTTTAGTTTCGTCTGAACCGACTTTCGCGGTTCCGTTCCTTTGTGTTACAAAAACCATATTTAATATGTTTTATTCAGAATGTAATAATAAAGTATGATGAATGTCTTATTATAAAATTTAATGATAACGGAATTTTAAAGAACAAACATAGTTTTTTATTTAAATTGATAAACTAAAGTTTGTCATAGATATTATTTTTAGTCTAATATTATTACATTATCACATCGGACTCGTTACAGGGTAGGCAGAGATTACCGATTTTTAAATATCTCTACCCATATAGACCTGCTTCGCTTCTTCTATATTAATATACCAGAATCTGACTTGCTAATATCTGTCATGAACACATTTTGCCACGTATTACTTTGTCGAGTATGTTTAACGCATTTAATTAGGGATTTCTGGCGAAAAACTGTTGTTTATCATAAAAAGTAAGTGAGTCGCCAATTTAAGCAAGTGGTTGGTATATAAAAGTACATTAAAAACGTAACTTCACGCCTGTAATCCCCGAAGGAGTAGGCAGGGGAGTGCAGTACACTCCCAAGTTTCACCGGTTACGTTTACGTCACATGGAATAGGTGGTGAGCCTATTGCCATACACCGGGCATAGATCCACA
>DWED01000437.1:0-11370 GCA_018245795.1 Protelbella ruficauda | reverse complement strand
GTTCTGAAGGTTAAAATTTCCAGAACGAAAATGTTGGAACCGAAAGCGTACCGTGCTTTCTTTTACAGTAGCTTCCCCATACACATCATTAATCCTTCGTGCTGCTTCTGCAGAGTTGGTGCTGCGTTTGAACTCATATTCGTAAATAACGCTATATTTCAAGTTTTCTATCTTGTGACAGAACAGATGACAGTGGCCAGTTCATCAAACCGCTAATTTCATATGTAAGGACCTAATATAAAGCTATTATACCTACCTACTTATATGTACTACTAACTATATAAAGTGTATCGAATGCTTACGAATAAAACAAAATGATAAAGTTATAAGCACTTGTAGGAATGTAAAATGCGCCGCCTGCCTATTGTTTGTGCTCTGTTGATCATTATATTGGCATTAGAAATAAGAAAATTACAGCTTCAAGAATTTGTTAACCTCTGTGTGAAAAATTAAAAACTACATTTTTTTTTAATTATCTAATTGTATTAAGCAGGCAGTGACATCTGTAATTCTTTATTAAAAACTTAACTCCTAAAAATAAATGTACCTGCCATCTGTTGAGATTTATAGAAACCATTCACATTTACTATTGGTTAAAAGTTATGCTTCTCTACATTTTAACCAATCACAAAAATGTCATTGACATTTAATCGAAACCAAATAAATATATCTGTGTTGCTATTGTAATCGTAACAATACGTGGTTGATAAGTAAATTTAATAATTCTTGCGAACACATTACTATATTCCTTATGACAAGTATTGTAACTGTAACTGAATATTATTATTAATCAAATGTTTTTTAAATAAATATAATAATATGTGCAGAACGATTATTCTGGCAACATTTGACCCTAACTATTCGTAGTCGATGTCGAGTTTGTCTAAATACCACTGTGCAAGTTCACGACAATAAAGTGTATTTTGTTTGTGTAATGCATTATAAAATGACCTAAATTGTGATCAGTGAGACTTAATTGTGTTTAATACGAAAACAAATCTAAAGCAAGCATCGTGGAAAGCAATATGATACTCTCCTTGGCAGTGTTCTAAGATTGTGGTCATATCGCGAAGTTTCATAATAGTGACATAGTATTATGATAAAAACTGAGATGGCTTCAAAACCAGCGAATCAAAAGCGAAGGTACGTAACTTAATATTATTTATTATACCCAGTTTAAACTATGTCATTATAAATGAAATACAAGAATTGAATGTTATCTCAACCTTAGATTCGTTTTCCTGTTTCATTGGTGACGAGTTTTCGATAAACTTTCTCTTCGGCGTGCTTAAAACTTACGATTATATCATTAAATTTAGAATGGTAATGATGTATTTTGCTTATTTTATCTAACTTATATGATTTATACTTAAAATTCTACCACCAGTAATATACATCAGTCTTTGTGTAAGGTTATTTTAGTCCAAGGCATACGAAGACATTGACCCTCTGAATTAAAATATCTTTGCTGTTCTTAATCAATTGTGTTAATATAATAAATAATAATATTGTTAGAAAAAAATTCAGTTGCGTCATTTTTATAGTATGAACAGTTATATTGTATCATACTTTTGTTACTCAGTAGAGCAATATTGTCTAATATGCCATGTGGACAAGTTTAATTCTATGCTATTTTGCTTATACTGTAATATAAATTGAGATGGCTAATATGATACACATTTCACTACTGCTTTTGACTATTCAACAGTATTTTAATCAGTTATTTGTTATCTTTACATTAATTTCTATATACATATTTAGAATCTCAGTTGTACTATGAAATTATTCTTATAATTTTGTGACCTAAAATGTTAGCGACCTATGGAATACAGAGAAAAATTGTTATTAATATTTTAATGAATGATAATAAATGCATTTGTTTCTAGTAATTTTTCTCCCTCTTTACTTACTTCTCACTTAGTCGAAATACTTAAAAAAAAAATAAGGTTATATACAGTTTTTTCATATTAGTTTAATTCATCATCATCATCATCATAATTCTCATCATCATCATCATTATCATCATCACCATCAGCCTACTCCCGTCCACTGCTGGATATAGGCCTCCCCAATGGCACACTTTAATTAAACTGCAATGCCATGTCACAAATATAACTTTTATTAAAATGTAGGTAGGCATCATTTGCCTCTTGAAATTGTTCAAAATGTCTACTCTATTTACCTTACGAATTTTGCTCATGTTTTTACTATCATCAATCACTATAAGCTATGAAACAATACTTTATTTAGTTGCCTTTGATCCTTTATTCCCCAATACTCTGTGTCTATCTCGCCTTCAAGCAAAAGGTACTGTTTTATTGCAATAAAATTGACTGTATTAAGAAATGACTGCCTCGTTGGTCGAGGGGTCGCAGTTGTGACTGCTGATCGATAATTCCTGAGCTCGTTTTCCTGGTTGGTTACTATTGAATTTTCTAATTTAGATTTCATAGTAAAGGCTTGGAGTCTGGATTTGTGCCTGGTGTAAGATAATAAGCTCACCCCCTATTCTATGGTGGGATGTAAATATATCTAGTGAATCATAGGAGTGTACTACAACTCTCTGCCTACTCTTTTGGGGATTACAGGTATGATTTACATTTTTCCTAAGAAATGTTTCCTATTGTCACTCAACAACCAATAGATCTATTTTTAATAGTTTATTCTATGAAACTGAACTGACTGCCTTGGTGCTTGAGTGTTTGCAAACATTACTGCCTATCAGGAGGTCCTGGGTTCAAATCCAGGGTTGGGTACTATTGGATTTTTCTAATTTAGAAATTCTTTTAGTGACTCAGAGTCTATATCTGTGCCTGATGTATGGTAATAGGCTCACCACCTATTCCATGGGACATAAAACATAATTGCTGAAATATGGGTGTGTACTACACTCCTCTGCCTACCCCTTCGGGGATTATGGGCGAGATTTTATGTTGAACTGGTGTAAATCAGCGGAGACTTCCATAGGAAGCCAAGCCAATGTGGTAGGATAGCTGGTGCACTATAAAACACATCTTATTCTGTCCAGATACACCTCATTACTGCTCATTATAAAACTATGTACTATTGTAGCCTCAGCCTAAATCACTCATGCACAAAATTTTACTATCATACTTACCTGTAATACACACTACAGATCATTGGACACCTTCAACTCTCTGGAAGTTTTCAACTAAGTCTTGATATCATATATCTATTAAGTATATCAATTTACATAAAAATATGTAGGTTGTCGTTCAAAGATGTAACACTGTATAACATTGAATGTCATTTTGGACCTTCCACCATATTAGGTCAAGGGTTTTTTGTAATTTTGTGATTCAATGAAGACAAAGTTGTCTGCTCGGAAAGATTCAGGTTAATTATTCTGTTGATTAATTTTATTAACATTGTTTTAACTGTGCAAATACTAAGACCTTGGGAGACTCAATATATTCCACTGTGTTTCTTCTCTGTGTGGATTAGTGATGTAATGAAGGGTTTTTGGCTGGCTTGTGATAATATAGTGCAGGCTTCCCATGAGTTTTAATAAGTTTTGTTTCTTGCATCACAGGTAACAGCAAATCTGTGAATTTTTATCTTCATAGGCACTATTTGTTCTTTTTCTAGTATTTATAGCTATCTCTAGGGTCTAATCTAAACATTATCTGTAGTATCTCATCTACCATACTGACAATCATCACCAGTCATGAGTAAATATGACAAGAAGTTAGTGATACATCATCAAGTCACACTGTGTCCATTCAGGTTTACCAATAAGAACCTTGTTGTCTGTGTAATAAATAATATACAAAATGCCTCCTTAATATAGCTTGTTGATAGCCAAACAAATTTATCAGACCAAAGTTCATTTGTGTATTTATTTGTGTTATTAAAGTGTCCTAATGATGTTGATAACACAGTTTTAAACAGTGTTTATATAATTTAGTAAGGTAAACCTTTGTCAATCTATATTAACATTAATAATATGTACCCATTTATTGATATAGTTAGTTCCCATATCTTTATTTATACCATTGATTCCCAAAGTGGTCCACAGGAGATTCAATGGGGTCTACTTTGCTGTAACCAAAAAATGGGGGTTCACAATTCGGAAGCAGAAGACTACAAAAATTTGCCTGGTTTTCGATAGTGAATAACTAAAATGTTGGCTTGACTTCACCTATCAATGTAGGTAGATAATATTTTAAGAAGCTCAGCAACTGTTACATGTATAAACTTGCATATTTCATATTCAATACAATGTGTCTAAACTTGCAAACTGTTAATTCGTGGTTGGAACTCAGCCACAACACAAAATTCCATAATTAGATCTAATACATTAATCACACTAATCACATTTTTTGGAACACACATTACTTGGAACACCACTTCTAAGAAACTTTAATATAAATCTGTTGCTGTACTGACATCTGGTTTTCTTATTTCTTTAACTTGGCAGCATGCAGTCCAGCAATATTAATCAGTTGCACAACGATTCCTGTTTTTTCTCACAAAAGAGTCTCATGTGTAATGTAACTTTTTTTGGGATGTCACTCACAGCCGTCACATCCCACACTAGCCTGAAAGAGAGCCTGTGTTATGGTTACCAGGTGGCTGATAAACTACATATTATTAAATACATATTTATATATATATTCATTTTACACCCAGACATAAAAAATACTGGCGGTCATCACATAAATATTTGTGCTGGTTGGAAATGAAACCTACAACGTCGGCACAGCATTCAAGGACACTAACCGCTGGACCAATGGGCCAGTTGAACATAATCCATGTTGTTCAACAAACTTATCATCAGCAATCATTTATGATTTGACTATTGCACACAGTTCTCTCCGAGTAAGAAGGGGATATTCCTTAGTTTACCATGTCGGCCGAGTGTGGATTGGCTTAACACCCCTAGAGACCATCATGGACAATGGCAAGCAATATAGTTGCTCACGATTATTATGACTATTGGCACCATGGGATATTTTATTTTAACATACATATTTAAAAAAAAAATATTTTCACACGCTATCAAACAGTACACACAAGAATAGCATTGTCGATATCATACAAGTAAGATTTATATTATATTTTCATTTCTTTGAACTGGAATGAACCATTAAAAAATGTATACCTCTTCTCTCGTTTAAAGTATGTGAGATAAGATTATATGTTATATTAGTGACGTTTTCATCAGTGATTGTTTTTTGCTATTTCTGTTTGCTGCTGCAGTTCTCAAAAATCTTTGCAATAATATACATGAAATTAATTGCTTTACTTGCCATTGGTGTAGTGCGCTAGGGCTAGAAAAGAGGAGGACTGAAAATTACTGAGGAATTTTTTTTTACATTTCCTATATGACTATATCTGTTATAACATATAATATATTGAAAAGAAAGTACTCCTCAATATTCAAGGTCTGTTTTGTCTCACAAACCACACAGCAGGGAACAATTTACAGTACAAAAATGTCCCTTAACATTATCTCGCGTAACAAATAACTCAGCGAAGCGAATGCTGATAAGATACTCAAATGTGTGTGTACACATACAAAGTTGAAAACCTTTTGAGATATTTCTATTTTTAACGATCACAATCTTTCGATGTATTAGCACGCAACGCACATCTTAGTGTTTTGGTCATATAACATAACATGACGCCTATATTTCTCCGAAGAGGTAGGCAGAGTACTGTAGTACGCGCCTACAATTCACCAATTATTGTCATACACCGGACATAAAGTCAGACTGCAAGCTACTACTAGAAATTTCAAAGTAAAGGAACCCAGTGGTACCCAATTCGGGGATCGAACCCAGAACCCCAAGATTAGCAATTGCGCTTGCAATCACTCGACAAACGGCAGTCAAAAGTGTGTCCTCAAGAATTACTCAAATTCAAATCTCAAGAAACTGAAGGTTGTTAACCTCTTGAGGTTTTCCTTAATTAAATACTATCCATTAACTCATAATTGGACAAGTCTTGCCGAAGTCTGTCCGGGTAGAAGAAAATCCCCCGTTGCATCTTCGCGTTAATACACGTCAAATGATGACATTTACTAAGAATTCTCTCTCCAAACATACTCGGCTATTAGCGGTTGTTTCCTGTATAATGATGACTAATTTAACGGCTTATATTAAATGGGCCTACGGTTACAGAACTGAAAATGAGATTAACAGTGTTCATAATATAACGTATTTTGTAAACGGGAATATACTCATGATCGAGATATATAAGATCGAGCTCAGTGGCGTGCTATTGGAGAGGCCTATGTCCAGCAGTGGACGGGAGTGGGCTGATGATGATGATATCCTCATGATATTAGCAAGGTCTTTTTTCACTGAAAATAACAAAAAAGCTTAATCTTTCAGCTGTATTTCTTTTTTACTGGCATATATTATTATTCATTTCGTGCGTTTATCGTCACGCTGGGATCCCTACTACAAGCACATAGTAAAATTTTCTATCCTATAAACTTGACGTATTTTTTCTAGAACAAAATTTAAAACTAGTAACTGATAAAACACTGAGATATAGTTTCTACCTCATCTTTTATATAAGAATTATGAAGGGACGGTAACATTCATAATTCGTATGATTTACCTAAATGACCATTGTTTGGCTTGACTTTCAAAATGGCTGAAACCGCAAAGCTTAAACCGTAATTAAATTTTCCTTGTTGCACTTGGATAACAAATTTGCATTAATTCGAAGAAGAGACCTGTTTGTGCGTGCGTTTATATATAAACAACGCTGCCAATGGAAGCAGGCGCCGTTTAATTTTAATCAATAAACAATATTTAATATTGGAACATGTTTAGTTAGAAGACGCAGTTGTAAATCTTTATAACTTGTCCATACAAGCAATTGGTTATTCGAGTTTCTTTTTTTTTGTTTTTTTTTTTTCTTTTTTAAGTGCCAGCTTTTACCCGCGCCTTTGCTTTGCGTGTGGTAGTCAAAGCGCAATGTAACTTCAAGAAACACTGGTGAATGATAATAGTTGGTTAACTAAATGTCTGAGTTTGGTTAATTAAGTTAGGTTCAAATTTGAGCGTTAGTTCATAATCAATACGACTTTTTTTTTAATATTTAGTCAGAAAAACAATCCAAACTGACATAATCATTATTAATGATATTAAATTAGTTTCCAAAAAATAGTTTAGATTTTCTATAATTTCTAGTAGTGACTCGGAATCTAGATCTGTGCCTGGTGTATGACAATTGACTTACCACCCATTCAAAAGTGGGATATAAACGTAACTGGTGTAACGTGGGAGAGTACTACATTCCTTTGCCTATCTCTTCGGGGATTACAGGCTGGACGCTACGTTTTTTAGTTTTTTCCATTGTTATTATGCACCAGCATATCTTAAAATACTCTGCACTTCGGACTTTCACAAACATATATACACGAATAGTGTAAAAAAAATTAAATGATTGATTGTCTATCCCAAACAGGTGTTATGATGAGAGCATATTACCCTAATTCATCTCACAATAGAACACGGAAACGTAAACAAAAACAAACATTCCTTTACGATCTCTCTCTAGAGACTTCTCTCTTGCACAACGCGTCCCCTGGCCAACTCGGATGACCTGATTTTTCTAGTGGAAATAGTTCGACGGTGTTGCTAATGGCTACCGATTATCGCGCTGTGGAAATTTTCGCCTTGATATTACAGACACTGACGCCGTCGGTTCGCTCGACTCACCGCTTAAAGTGATCACAGACGGAGCTGTAATATAAAATATAGCGTGACATATAATGATATATTACAATATATTTTCTATAGTAGCGCTCCAGTGACCGCACACGAACCTCTACTACAAATATATCTCTTTCTAACATTGTCGAAATATGTAAACAGATACAGAAAGATATATATTATAGCTAGACGTTATAGGGCAATAAGGTCCGAAAATATCATAGTATAGCTACCGCAGGGTTCGTTTGTTTTATTTTATAGCGCCGTATGTTAACATATATTATAGCTCCGTCTGTAACGACCTTAACATATGTACTTTAACCGTGTTGAGTCAATGACAGAATATTAATGTATCCCGCGGTCTCAGTAATTACAATGTACTCGCTTACTTTCTAATCTGTGGGCGTCATACTTTATTTACAGCAGATATGTCGTCTGTTTCGTAATGTCACATGTGCTGCCAGACAATGTCAATGCTAGGCTTTTATTTACCCTAAAAAGTGCAGGTTTGATTCTCATGAACTTTTAAGATTCCTTCTTTGGTTGAATGATTTCCTAATTTATAAATTCCGTTTCATATGGAGATTGTTACTCTAATTATACACTATAACCTGTATTTTTTCTCTTTGTGTCTGCCTCTCTCGTCTCTCATATAAGTAACGTTACTGAGTTTTAATATTTTGTATACAAATCACCATATGTAATATATATGGATACATCTGTCATATTTAAACCGACCATTTGCTCGACTATTAATCAAAATATTCTTATATTTCTTCTGTTTTGAAATTAATAAATATTGGAAACATCGCGTAAGTATATCAAAATTATTATTTCAAGTTAGTAAATATATCAATTGATCTATTAAACTGTGTCGTTATGTAGCCGACTACTTTTTCTTCGCATCCTATACCTTGGCCCTGTTCGTCTATGGGGTTTTGTTTACTTTAATAGTAGTCGTTACAGAATAACGTTAAACAAGGATATTTAGAAAATCTTAATAGGTGAGGAGAACGAAAGATTTATTAATGCAGTTTTGTGTTGCTCATCAAAATGACAAAATTCCCCCGTCCTCGTCCATCAGTTTATCGTTAAGCTGATTTTTTCTCCCAGAGAGACATAAATTAAGACCATAGTCTGCCATGCTGAGCCCGTGCGGGTTGGATAATAAAGAATTCGTTACATGTTTAAATTATACCATGTCGAGCCTTCAAAGTTATTAATATCCCCAATACCTTTAAGACCACAATTTTTACCCCAACTGTTATTGGATGTAAAAGATTTAACAAAAAGTAACATCATGCCTTTAATCCCCAAAAGGGTAGGCAGAGAAGTGTAATACGCTCTTAAGAATAGATGTAGAACATATAGCCATACACCGACCACACATCCAGACCCCGAGCAGACTCCGATCTAGATCCAAAATAAAATACTATTTTGTCTAAAACGGTAATAATGTTGCCTGAAGGTTCTCGCTCGAGACTATTAAGTTGGCGAGGTTGCCGGTCACGAGAATTAGACGAGCGGAATTTCCATGCTCAGGTAACTAACATCACAAACAGGTAAAAATGACACGCCTGAACCGCCTGGACTAGCCCTTCTTACCTGTACTTGACAATACACTTCAAATTAGTATTGTCCAGGCTTTTTCGTCCCGTTACAAATATATGCCAGATACAATTGCTTTTCGGATTGGAATGCTTTTAAAGTTACCTGCACCGAGCACCCCGCATTTTAGGCAAATTATATATGTGTTAAAATTTTTTCATCAATTTTCGAGTTTCTTATCAAAATTTAAGATTATTTATCATCATTTATCTTTTTATCGTTGCAATGTTAGACTTAGGATTTTATGTATTTCCTGTATTTCGCCCGTATCGCCTGTATTTCCCCGAAGAGGTAGGCAGAAGAGTGTGGTACACTCCCACGATTTACCAGTTATGTTATACACTATATGAGACCAGCTATCCTAGATATATAATATGCATTTCTTACATTTCTTTCTATGGCCTTAACCCTCTCAATATGAGAGCAGACCCATATTCCAACAGTGGAATGATGACAAATGGGCCGATTACTATTTATTATTATTATTATTATGCATTTCTTACCACTTAAATATTGGGGCAACTATTATAATGGATTGTGATTTAAAAGAGACCTGCTAAAGGACAATGTTTTAGATATATTATACATTTTTTTATGCAACCCGTAATACTTGAAAACATAGGCTTAAAATTTAGTCGAGTTAAATTTTTTTTTTTTTTTTCTATTTAAAAAGGTTAGAGACTAATGACTGCGCCCATCTACCTAAAGGAGATTTTATTTGTGAAGTTTGTGAGACTTTTATTAACTACATAAGTACTTTAATAGATAACAATTGATCCGTCACCTCAAATAGAAATTAAAAGAGAAGTACGCATGGTGCTAAAGGGAGACTGAAGGAGTTTGTTGTCATAGTAACTTAATTGTAAAGATTGCTCCTAATTTCCTTGTCTATTAACATTATTTGTTTATCAACATAGTGGAACATTACTGTTATTGTCATATCGTCACGCTAATTCCCTCCCGGGGTAGACAGAAAGCATCGAGTACCCAAAAATCTCTACCATTACATTATTACCCGAAGTGCTTCCACTTTCATCGCCCTGTTCATATGTTATTGAAAATATTTGAAAAGTTACACCAGTAAGGAATAAAATATTGTTATCGGTATGACTTGTCACAAGATAACGCTCCATATCTGTCGTCGTTGGTCGATGCGAATATTTTTAATCCGCCGTGAAACTCGCTTCCCCACAGATAAGGTACTTATAAATGAGTTAATTTGCTCATAGCAATAATCGAAACCGGTTGGTCGGAATAATATGCTCGTACACAAAAAATATTATCAAATTTTGATATATGATTAATCCAGTTACGGATATTATTTAGTTACATATATGACATTCAATTGGTAGACGACATACTTAAGCATGTGTATTATAAATTTAATCCTTAAATAAATTATTTGTGATGTATGAAGCTTGAGTAGGGAGTTTGTGGTGTTATAATAAAATTTTTATACTTGTCGGCTGCAAACATTGGTCGCTCAAGATTTATCAATTCAATGACTGAATTGCCAAATTTTATTCTTTGCACTGTAACTAGCTTTATGTATTTCTAAACTTTAAACTTTAAACCACGGTTAAAGTCGGTAGTCATAAATTATTTTCTTCAATCTACTATATCATTTGTGCATTCTTAATACCCATCTTGATAGTTTCGTTTTTTGTTTGTTAAAAACATCAATTCTTCTGTAACCATGTTTAGAAAAAGTATTTTATCTGTATTTATTTCTCTGTAAGTGAATTGTTAATTCTTAAGGAGAAATAATAAAGTTCTTAAATCATAACTTTTTAAGCGGTCGATATATTTTGCATTAGAAACAAAAAATACTCTGTGTGAAGAGAGTGACGAATGTGGAAAAGGCATATCAGGTCTGTAAGAATAGAGACAATTGGCAATCGGTGCTTTATGTCTATCCCGTAAGGGACCTAACGTGATGATATAATAATAAAATTATAGACCTAGCCAAGCGCGTCGCTGCGTTCATTTACTCGCGTCATCTATGAGTTCGATCTATTTCAATTGTTGAAAACTGATAAAATACGGCGTGTTCGTCATCTTTCATTTA
>DWED01000436.1:0-11379 GCA_018245795.1 Protelbella ruficauda | reverse complement strand
TGACACTTTATTTAATTTTTTATGTCCAAAGCGTGAAACAGAATCTGTTAAAATTTGGAACAATTGAATTTCAATTTTTAATGAAAGGTACAGGATATTTTGAATGCATTTCGGATTTAAGAAAAAATATGTATAGTATGGGGTAAAAAAGTGAATCGAATTTACATATTGGAATTCTTTGATCTGTTATAGTCCAATAAACTACTACTACACAGTTAATGTAATATAATATAAAACAATTTAATGTAACATAATGTAATGTAATATGCACACATGTACGCGTGTATATTCTTAAAATACAAAAGAATTAAAAAAGCATAACAAAATCCTGCACCGGATCCATTCGCTTCAACATATTCTATGTCGTAAGGGGATAATTGGATATTCGAGTAGAAGTCCTCAAAGAACAGTGCCATGTCGCTTATTTGGCGAATTGGCAAGAAATCATTGCCTTGCTTTAAACAGTATTTGCTTTTAACGTGATAAACTTCGGCGTATATTCTGAAAAATAAAATATTTATAACATCCTATAACATCATAATTTTTCAAAAATTCACGTATAATATGGAATATCGCTGTATTTTATAGATTGCTTTCTTTTTTATCATAAAATTAAATATATTCTACTAAAATGATCCAGTCAAACAATTGGATGATTTAAGCAGATCTGAACATTAGTTAGAGAATTTTACATATAAAAATTGGACCTCTATTATATGACCTATTGCGACTGAGTTGACAGCCTGTCAGACACCATTAAACAAAAAAAAATTTGCCAATTTTTAGCATCGATTCATGTAGTGCCTATCTCAGTATCTTCCTAAAAGGATTCAATCTGTGTAGCGGTCGCGCACGGAAGATTATGGGATACATACGTATGATGTAAATTTAACGGTCTACCGGTGTTTTCCAGACGTAAGGTCAGTAATTAATACCCGAATCCAGTAAATCTCGGTATAAAAATCATCTCGGTAAAACCGCGTCAATATTCTAGTCTCTGTGAGGCTTATTCTCCGTAGAAGATAGATACTAGAAAGATAATAAACCTACTAGACGAGACTAGTGACAACTTCAAAAAATAATGAACGACAAGCAGATTAACAATATATTTTATAGTTGAAAGTGTTATAAGTAAATTTCAATTTTATAGTTAAAGATGTAGTGTATACGGCGGAAACCGAGGTAAGAAAGGCGTGTTAGGAAAATAAAGATCAAACTGAAAACAAAACGCTGAACTAAGAGATCGTTGAATCAATTGAAAGTAAAAATTATCGTAGTGAAGACAAAGCAGATAATTATTTCAAATAAAATAACTGTTTCAAACTACAGCGGCATAAACGAGTTTCTGTGGTTAAGGACTGAAGTCGTACAATACCATACAAGAAATTGCTTAAAAAGACTGAAAATCTTCGATCAAAATTGCTAAGCAAATTTGAAAAGCAGTGCTATAAGCCGTGTTCTGGGATCCCCAACCCGCATGACTATAAGCAAACCCCCCCGCCTCCCCCAGGGAAGGCCTACGTCCAGCAGTAGACTTATACGGAATGATGATAATGAGGATACACGATAATATTCTTAGAAATGCGTATTTGGCTAATGAGGATGCGTTTCTTTAGTGCTAAAACTGTCCCGATGCTTGTTTGCGGGTAAACGACTTCTTGTTAATATCAGCAAAATATTTGGTCTACCGACTTTGAATGACTGCCTTTACAACGACAGATTCCCAAGCAAATTGCGAATTCCAATAGAAAGCGTTAACGACTTTCTTCTTTATCAACCTTAATCTTAGCCTGCAAGACCATCAGGAAGAAATCTATGAGAGAGGTGAGACGAATAAAATTCTTCCGTTGTTCTAAAATTGTTCTGTCTGAATAGTTCTGCATTCTTATCACTTTTTAATAGCAGAAAATGTCAGATTTTGTTGAAAATAATCTATATTTACTTACATTTAATTTTTCAAAGTTATTCTAAGCTTTTCTAAATGACGTCTGACAAATTACATATCATCAGTGAAAAAGTCACCTCAGCCACAAAAGATTATACTCTCTATCATACTTTTTTTGTAATATTACCTCGATGGTAAATTTTTGGTTCCGATTTTGTAATTACAAACACGAGTTACTCGTATCTCTAATTGAACCACATCTGCCTAGATGTTACCTCTTTGCATCCTTAGCCTTTTGTAAGAATACCATATTGACAGCTTCTGATCTTACGTAGCCGTCACCGTTTTTGTCGAAACATTTCGTTTTCCCATCCAAGCTCAGCAAACCAGCTCTGTAAATATAAAATTATATGTATATAAATATGCGATGGGATTATGGATATATCTCGTTGCGATGGAATTGAGATTTATTACTCATACTAATCATCATCAGCTGATCTCAGTCTACTGCTGGACAGAGGCCTTCCCTAATGAGCGTCATCGTGACACTTTCTTCGGCCTGCTACATCGAGCTTCTGCTTGCAGCCTTCGGCACATCGTTAACGTCGTAATAATAGTAATAACTTTTGTTAATAAAATCATGAACACAAGTTATTAAGTCCATAAATTGTTAATAGCAATAAAACTAAATAATTACCTTCTCATATTTAAATGCGCAGAAGGTAACATACAAATGTTAGAAGATCCGACGAGTGCAGCATTACAATACCCCGATTTGATGTCATTGTAAGCTTGTTCTATACAAGCGACGGAGCTTGCACATGCTGCGTCTACCGTGTAGGACGGCGCTTTTGAATCCATCCAAAATGATATACGATTTGGCATCATACATCTATTAGATCTGAAATATCGAAATCATGGCCCTATTATTAATATCGTGATCGTAAACTTTAATTTAAATATTTGTCTCTGTGTGTGTGTGTATTCTGTTTTTATTAAATAAAAAATTAAGAAATATCTCGTTTTTTCTTAGCTCATTATAAATCCCCGCAATGAATTATCACAAGGCAGTTATATTTCTTCAATACTTCACAACTCGAATGAAAAAGAAACATTTTTGTCCTGAGTACCAAATTCAAAATTATTTGTTAGAATTATAAAAGTCAAATATTTTTCACGATGTTGTCTTATGGTATTCCTTTAATATAAAGATTAAAGATAATATTAAATCATTCATACAGTTGATGATATTAACTTTGAATGATATTATAATTGCAATGATTTAAAAGAGAGACACTAATGATGAACAGATCATTTATTTAACTTAAGAAATTATTTGTTTTTAATGTATTTACGTTACTTTGTTTCAGTACTTACCCAATGATATACATTAATTTTGTATTGGAAGCCTTCAGTAAATTTGAAGTTACAGAATCTGTGTATTGTGACCCCACATACACCCCGATTTTTGTTCCGCTGAATTCTAAAGGATTGCAGCCTGAAACAGTTTGTATCATTTTTATATTCGATTCTCACCAACCAAAGTAACAAAAATATAAAATACTGCCATTGGCCCGCGACATCGTCGCGTGGAATAGTTGCCTTGGGCAGCATTTTGAATTTTTTAAAATACTTCATTTTCATTTTGCCTCCGCCTCGCCATAATAAATAGACGCATCATCATCATCATCATCATCATTATCAGCCTACTCCCGTCCACTGCTGGACATAGCCCTCTCCAATGGCACGCCACTGAGCTCGATCTTCAGCTCTTCGCATCCAACCATTGCCAGCCATTTTGCGTATATCAGATAATGAATAATATTATGAATCTTAATTGCTTTTGGTAACTATGAGTTATGAATCTTAATTGCTTTTGATAACTATGAAATCATTTAAAAATGTAATTTGTGATTGTAGAATATTTGTTTAAGTAAGCGATAAGGATAGTCATTGATATCAGTTGATAACGTCATACACAATTTCTTTTACCCAATCACTTTTTTAACTAAAACTAAAAGCAAAAGATAAATATAATTAGAAACTACGTTCAATGTATAGTGTGTAGACAAATGCATAGGAATGTTATAATTTTTAAGGGAAACTCTACGTACTAGTTTGCTTGGCGTTCTATTCTGTTTTCATGTAAAAACCGTTGAAATGTGACTTTTTATTTGGTTTGGATAAAACATAAGCCCTAGGAAAGGACAGCGGGTACTTGATACAATTTTAAATTTGGAAACAGAATAGTGAAATAAGAAATAATTTGAGAAATATTGTACAACAATTATTTAGGTTATAAGCTAAGACGTTAGCAATAAATGATTATTTCACAAATCGTTAGTTATTCGATGACATTATTTAGTATTAATAATAAGTTTTAATGGCATTACTCGTATATTATTGGCACATCATTAAAGTATAACGGAACTTTGATTATATTGTATCATAAGCTTTATAACAACAAATTGCATCTTTCGAAGTCCAAAGTACTGAATATATTGTACCATTAGCTACGTAGCATTGTGTGTCTTTCAAATTCTAAAGTTCTATCATATGAGTACGTAATAACATTACATTTACATCTGTCCATTAAAAACATATCCATATTGAATGAGTGTACTCAAAAATTAATCTTACTTCTTCTACTCTCTTCTTAAATCAAAAATTAATCTTACTTTTCGTCTTTTCTTTCCCTTTTATCATCCCACTATTAGAATATGGGCCTGTTCTCACATATAAAATTAAACTAGGGTGTTTAAATTTATATCAAAGCTTACCCCGTCAATGGATAAGTACGCCACCCGTGTCAAGGTTGGAATAATTTGCCTTTGTGTCTGCCAAAATCAGTGAAAGCTGCTACGTATTAATATTATATGAGGATTAGGTTTAGACCCGCGGTTTTAGCTTCGTAATGCTACCTCATTATATCTATTTGCATTGCTACGGGTCCTTTATAAACTTATGTATATTAATATTATTCCGAATATTTTTGGCGTGGGCGGCGGGAGAAGCCGTGCTTTGCGATCCCCAACCCGAATGCCCAGCGTGGGGATGTTGAGCAAAAAGCCCTCAGGTCCCTCTGATTGACACTGAGCAAGAGATAATAAAAATTTAACGGTCACGATATTAAACACACTGCTTCATTTACATATCTCACACATAAATAAAATTTTATTAATACGTCGATTTCCTTACGTACTATTTCACTGACGATCGTTAAAACTCTAGATAAAGAACGTCTTACAATTTTAAAAAGCTTCAATTTAGCATGAAACGTTGATCGAAAGTTTGATACTTTGGTCTAAAAGTACAGCTTTGCTATTTCAATGTACTATTGCATAATATAACAGTAGCAGTCGCTGAGTTAATTTCTCACAGTTAGTCCGTAAAATTGTTTATGCGAGAAATTCAAAGACAAGGCAGTCAAGACATATTTTTCTAGTAAACAGTAGGATGCATAGAATTAACAGATTTTATTATATAATTAGTATCTTGATTACATAGCATCACGCTTATATTTCCCATAAGGGGTAGGCAGAGGAGTGTGCTGTTCCCACTTTTCACCAATTACCTTATAGGTCCAATGGAATAGGGCTCTGTTAATTGTCAATTGTTATTTATACATACTCAAAAAAGGTACACGCCGTGATAACCTTTCATGAAGGCAACAGAAAGTTTTAAGCAATATGTTTTATTAGCAATAAAATGTGTGTTGCCTTCATTTTCTTTATTAAATAAGGAAAGAAGCAGTTGTAGAGCTAAAAGGTTATGTTTACATAGATATGACAACTTTTTAACAATGAAAGCCTTATGGCCTTGTGCGTATTTTTCGTGAAATGTTTTTAGTGGTACAATTATTTACATTTAGTAAGACACACCCACGCTCGATTGTTCGGGTTACCGCGCACTAGCGTGGATCTATTTCTCTTTGTGTATTAAGCAGTGGGTGGTTAAGTTTAGTAATATCAGATAAAGGTTGGTAACTAGTTATTTTTTTCCAATTTTGTGGATAATAGAATAGTTTTATATAGACAACTGGCAAGCAAAGAAATTTAATGTAGTCTATGTCGAATGTCCAATACTGTTAGTGGAGTACCTAATATAATATTTCTTTGAAGAAATCTGAATTATGTAAAGACCTTAAATATTGTTGTAGGTTCACTTAGGGTCTGGATAGATTTTAAAATAGGTAATTGATTTAAAAAAAAAATACTCATATTTTCTTTGTTGGTTGGACGTTTAACTGAATATGTGAAATTCATATTCGTACTTAGAACAATTATGATTGTACAATTAATAAACTTAATCAGATCAACTTCTATGCGAAAAAACTTTACCATTCGTTATGAAACTAAACTTCCCGAACGAACGATGAATGGGAGCAAAATAAAAAAAAAAACTTGGCGAAAGTATGAAAATTATGGGCTCAAAACAGATGAAAAAAATCTGGTCTGAAAGCGGCAGAAAGGAATTCTGATAAATATCCTTCCATTTTCAATGCCCATATGACGGATGGGCCTTTATGTTGCCGCAGCGGATTGTATAAAAAAGAATAAAAGAAAGTAGATTTGATGGATACGTATCTGTTACCATTTATTGATAGGTTTTCGTGACACACGAGATATGTTTTCTAAATAGTCCGTTTGCTCGAACATCATTATGTAAATAATGACTGCCTCGTTGGTTGAGTGGTTGCAAGCGCGAATACCAATCGAGAGGCAATGGGTTCGATAAACGAGTCGGGTAAAGCACTATTGGGTTTTTTAACATTGAATTCCCAGTACTATCTCGGAGTCTACATTTGTGCACGATGTTTACCAATAGGCTCATCTCCTATTTCATGGTGTGATGTAAAACATTGCTGGTGAATTGTGTCCGTGTACTACACTTCTTTGCCTACCCCTTCGGGAAAATATCGGCGTGATGTTATGATGATGATGGTAATTTTTTTAACCTTTATTGCTGCTTTACGCAGAACAGGAAAACACGTTAGATATCAATTTAATTTTTTTTTTTTATTATTATATATTTACTGGTCAGCAATAAAGCTATAGACCGATTAGCATAACTTTAAACGGGGTATCAGCTTTTGTGAATGAATAAAAAAGACCCTAACAGCGTGCGTCCCACAATGACCTTAAAGGATAATAGTCTACATTTCTCTTTGAGCAGCGGGTAATAAAAACGTGGACGCTGTTCGACTGAATAATGTAGTTGGGGACTCCATTGATATTATTTGAGACGTCTGAACATGTGCATATTCCTTTGTGCCAATTAGTTACGACATATTTTTCCCAAAATCACTGGATCGTTATACAAATATTGTGAACTAAAGTATTTAAAATGATGTTCGTTTACATTACATTGTTTTAATATAAATTATTTATTTATTTGGAATCAAAGTAACAAGAAATAAATATGGTGATAAAAATATCAGTAAACATGTCCGTATATAAACCATGTCGAATATACAACGTTATGAAATTAAAAAGAGTATCCAATGTTAAATACGAAAAATTTGTCAAAGTACCCATATACATATGTACATTCATAGATCCATATGTAATACCTGACCTTATTTGTAATATATACCATAAACAGCCCGTTAATGACACGGAAAATTAACCAGTTTCGAGCGAGAACCAAAAATGCATACAAAGTTACTAGGAGCTTGTTAAAACAAGTATTGGAACTCTACCTAAAGGTAGAGTTCTAATACAGTTGTGGCTGGTTGAGTCAATACGTATGTAGGTGTCATTATGTAATAGGACGCCTCTGTCTTCGTTCGGAGCTAAGGCCATTGACATATACCATAACTGGAATATTAACACTGATTGTCGTTTGCTTCAAATAGTTTTTTTCAATAGTGTCAATACACAAGGCTTTGTAATATACGTTGGAGTATTGTAAGAATCAAATTCATAAGTACGAGTATAACATCGAATGTAGGTATTTAGATATTTGGTAGGTGAATGTAAAATTGTTTGTTTATGAGTAAATTATTATGCTGTTTGTTTCGAAATATAGATATAAATGTAGGCGGGACGTCAATTTATATAGTCGAATGGTGTTCGAAGTGCGTGTTAATTGTATGTTAAGAAATCTTTATGAATGTGGCCTTGCAGCTCGGTAAGTGGTGTACCATCAGAATGCATAATAATATGTTATGAATCAATCGAATGACCTAAATAAAGTATACGTCTGATATCTACGAAGAGAAAGTGATGTATCGAGCGAGCAATGCTTATGTAACGTGCCTAAGCGGGCTTTAAGGAACACTGGCGAAAGATACCAGTATGTTGTTTTGCAACAATTAACAAAAGCGAACAGCGTAAATTATGAGTCAAAGAGCATTTGTGTGTAATTAGTCCAGTATTTTAGCAGTTCGCATTGAAGAGTGAAAGGTGGGAGTGATGTATCATTCGACCATTCAGAGCGTCCTTTGCCTCCGCGTTATGTAACAGACCAGCTCCCACCTACACAGACATGATAATTAACTCGAAATCGACACTTTCATAGACTTGTGAAATTTTTGTCGCGTTTCACCTTGCCAATGTTACGTATTAATTTGTATGAAATGGTACATTAGTTTAAAGAATTACACTCTATAAACTAGGCTAATCATCATTTATAAAGAAATACAGCAATCCAAGTGAATATAATAAGCTGGTTATTCAAGAGAATAAGAAAATGTAACATTTATTTCAAAGCAAAGGTTCGTAAAGGTGTCGTAAAGTGTACCCGCTTCAGCGTCGGAAATAGACTTCCCGACATCAAAGGCTTAAATCCTCGACGTATAAGCAAGCGAGCAAGGACAGGGGCTCGCACTTGAGTCAATATTGCCCCTGCAGCGTTCGAGTGTCGACTCAATACGGCTTCAGAGCGTAACTCAAAACTCTTTGCTGTATAGCAAATACTGAAAGGAGGTTTTAAGAGGTTTCTATTTTCTGGTCGCATTTTTGTTCCGTCCTTTTGAATCGTTAGCTTTTACACTATATATCTTATAAAAAGAGGTATATTCAATTATTCTGACGAAATAAGAGTACCGTCATCATCATCAATCAGCTCATTTCCGTCCACTGTTAGCCATAAACCTCTCATGGCACGCCACTGAGCTCGAACAGCTCTTCATATCCAACAAATAACGAGTGTACACTAAACTGATATTTATTACTCATTTACTGCAAACGTTGTGTCGATATTATTACGTCCGAACCATATACGGTGCCGGTCGAGATCATAAAAGCGTGTAATTTCGGGAGGCGTGGCTTACATTTCCCCGAGCGTGCAATCTGATCAATTCGTAGGTCAACAGATATAATATCTTTCTTTTAATCGAGTACATCACGATGACCTGAGTAACTGGATTTCGAGAGCCGTTATATTTGGCCATATGGTAAATGATTGTTGATCGCTGCGATGGCAACGAGGCGTGCCTGCCGTTGCCATGTCTCAGCCATCACGCGGTTCGCCGGTTACGTAACATGATCTAAATATGAATTTGTGCTTCACTAGCCAAATGAATTATGTGGAAAAGATTGAGGCTCGGTATAAATTTGCTTGCTCACGACTGGCTAGACGATTTTGAGGTCAATGATGTTTGAAGGTTGACTCGTGTTTTGATCAAGAAGGCATGTACCGGATTATTAGTATTGGTTTTCAGAAAATAAACACAGTTTATAGGGATACACGGCTTCTGTATATACTTATGTTTGTAATAACATTCTCTTACATAAACAAAACAATTGGTTTAAGATAACGTTTGTTTATGGACATGTGTTTGTAGACATGGACATATTGTTTATAGACAGAAATATATTGTTTATAGATTTAGACATATATTAAGTACATACAGACAACAAGGCAATATTATTGTTATAAATTGTCGTAACAACTTGTTGTGATAGCACTCCAATGTAATAGTTGTTGAAAGGATTATTCGTGAACTTTATGTGACAGTAGGTAATGAATTGCGAAGTTTTAATCGTATTTGATTCGTGAATTAAATCATTTAACGGAAAAAATGGTGTACTCTTGACTGCTTTTATAATTATGGTACCTTAGGATTTTGTTTTAATGCAATTCCAATACTATCATACATTAGAAAAAATAGAAAAAACATGTGAGATCTGTAACGATAGAGACATTTGGCATTCGGTGCTCTCTGCCTACCCCGTAAGGAGTAACACACACGTCTTGCCTTAAAATTAAAGTGCGTCAGAAATGCACTTTACTACAATTATTTTCTTATAAACTGACGATCAATTTATTAACGCAAAAGTACAACATGCTCAATTTCAATATTCGTCGCGTTTTATTAACACCGTAGCAAAGAAGTTTGAATATCTTAGGGACATAATAGACCACTCGATATTAAACACTCTATAGGATACTCGATACAAAGAAGCTTTTAGATCCGCTCGTGAACAATCGTGCGCGTTGCTCAAATTACAGCCATCCCTTTGACAGAGTACTGCGACCTCTGCTATGCGAAATTACCCCTACAAAAAAGGTGTACCCGTATGCGTCAGCTCATACATTAGCACTTACGATCAGTATGTGAATATAAATTTATAAAAAGTGTACACTCATTCAACGCATTCAAGACTAAACTAGCCGAATATATTACGTTGTCATCTTTATATTAGATAATTGAATGTGTTGTATGGGTAATATACGGCCATCTGTAGGATGGGCGGACATTTTGTCATGTGTCGAACTGTTAATCTTTATTCTCACGTAAGTGACGTAGGTCGTCTTTGAGAATAAAATCTTTGAACCCAAATAAATAAAAGCTTAAGAAAATTTAAAAGATTGTAATTAGTTCATAAATATAGTGACTAGTACAAATTAAGTACCCATTAGAGTCAACCCTTTAGGTCATGTATGACCGTGCTAAGGAATTCCGCTTTGAAAAATATTGACACGTAAAAAACGTAACTTCCCGCCTGTGATCCCCGAAGGGTAGGTAGAGGAGTGTAGTACACTCCCACGTTTCACCAGTTACGTTTAAGTCCCAGGGAATAGATGGTGAGTCTATGGCCATACACCGAGCACAAATCCAGACTCCGAGTTACTACTAGAAAGCCTAAATTAGAAAGATCCAATAGGACCCGGAATTTGAACCCAGGACCTCCCGATCGGCAGTCGCGCTTGCAACCACTCGACCAACGAGGCAGTCAAAAAATATTATTTTTATAAATATATTTTGGTATCTAATTAAATACTTCAAATTTATTTAGGTTGGAATTTGCTATTTATTATTCGTATAAGAAGACACTAGGGTTCTGTCTGTAATGGAATGTATGCTGTCATAGAGCAGTTATAATTTTTCTCATTAGTGTCTTTTGAAAATTTAATTTTCAATGAATGAATAGAAGAGGAACTCAGGCTTAGTCTGCCACGCTGGCCAAGTCCGAGTTGGCAGATTTTATACACCTAAAAAAGGAGTATTTTAAATTTGTTTTGTTGTTCAATATTTTATATATTTT
>DWED01000435.1:0-11383 GCA_018245795.1 Protelbella ruficauda | reverse complement strand
TATTCTAAATTAGAAAAATCCAATAGTGCTCGACCCGGGTTTTGGCCCCAGGACCTCCCGATTGGCAGTCGCGCTTGCAACCACTCGTCCAACGAGGCAGTAAACATACATAATTATATAAAAATCTGAAAACATACATCTATAGAAATAAGTTTACTCCCAGACGTTACAAGCACATTTATTATGTACATTACACAAATTTCTGTTTTGTGTGAGAATCATTCCCACTTATTTTGGTTCAGAAAACAATGCCACTACCCCAACAGGTCAGTAATTTGCCAGATATATGACGAGTCTATTGAAAATATTCTTTGAATTTTAATTCCAGTAAAATCAAATAAAACCCCTCCGTACCCTCCCCGTTGTCAGCGGAAGTTCCTTAAGAAGCGCCTCGGGTAAGTCTTAAAGAAGGTGAGCTATTAAAAAAACCATTTGTATTTTAAGCCAGTACATAAGTTCATTAATATAAAATCCCCTATGTAACTAATATCATTGTCTTGTTACTAGACTACAATAATGCTGCAAATAAAGTGTAATAAGTTATGAAACCGATAAATAGACTTATGAAGTGATACGCTTTATGCTTCTATGAATGGAGACAGCTCGGTTCCTAACAGTTCAGTCCAACAGTCCATTAATAGTATTTATTCAGTTCTTACAGAAATGTTCACATGTGAACAGGACCTAACGGTGAGTCATAAGCCACGTGATGATTACAGTCCGTTTGACGCACTAAGTAATGCATGCCTTACGGAAAGGGGTCCCACAGGGAGATCATTTCAGACCACTTTTATATGTACGTGGAAGGTGATATTTTTTCAGGTACGTCTATATTTTTTTCAATTAGTCTGAATGACTGTGTTTTTGTTGTAAACGATTGAGTGCGTTGAAATATCTATCTATACAAATGGTATATATGTATATTAATTTTGAAATTATTATTGTATTTTATTTATAAAATAGCTGTAGTAATTTTGAACAAGTTTTTGGTTAGAAAGGGTTATGTATTGCTAATACATACATATTTTCACGCCAAGTTCCTTACGTGGTAGGCAGAGAGCACGTAATATATAGACGTATTCCTAATACTAGTTATAATCATAACTATTAGATAAATGATTCGTATTAGTTAGGTAGCCATTGTGTTGTGTCAAATATATAGCTTTAAATGTATAAAAATTAAAGCGATTTAAATTAATTTTGGGCTATAAGAGTATAATCGTCATAGACTATAAAAACTTGTAGGTTATAAGTAGATGGACATACAGTATCGCTTTATGGTTTTGCGTAAATTTTTAGACTTTTAATGATATTAGTATATTTAATAGCTTAAATAATAATTTATTGATTTAAGTACATACAGTATCGCTTTATGGCTTTGCGTAAATTTTGAGACTCTTAATGGTATTAGTATATTTAAGAGCTTCCTTTTCATCAAAATTTTAACGGCTCAATTTAAAATACATAAAACGCAGTGGGCCACCTTGAGTAGCAATTAGCTAACCTGGTTACTTATGATTTCCGATAATTTGTTATCTTCACAATGTGATCTGGTGACACTTTAGTAATTTTAAACTTTTAACAACAGGATATTAGGTTTTAATTTATTTGACAGTATTTTAAAATTTTTAATAAGTACCCATTTAGAGCCTCCGTAGGACTTTACAATAACATTTCTTAAAAGGAAAAAACGTTATGCTATGCGAGATTTCTAAGAATTATGAGTCTCATTGAATTGTAAATCTGGATGGACACTATGATCTGTTGGTTTTAGGTAACTTTATCATCTACTCTTTATCATATTACTGACACAGCATTATCATTACCTGAAATACAAATAATATAACTAAATGTTGTAAAAGTTAATTGAGAGATCTCTTGAACTCGGAATAACAAATGAGCTCAGTTGGCTCTGCGGAGTGTTATTGCAGACGTCTGCATCGCAGGTGCAGCAGCGTTACGGGAATTCACGTTCTGATCAAATTAAGCAGAAACCTTTTCCTCTGGATAATATTTAAACTTCTCGCTCCCTTACTATGTACGTTCACCCGTTATTAATTTAATGAAAATCAAAAAAGGTTTTAAATTTTTAGGGAGTTACGGAAAGCAAACATGATTATTATGAAATACTTACTTAGAGAGCCCCGATGATAACACTACAAATATTTATATCAGTAAACATATTGTAAGTACATATAATCGATATTTGTACTAATTTTTTTTTATTCTTTCCTATGTATGCAAAGTCTTTTGTCTCTGAGTGCTCCTACTAGGTATTAGTAGTAGAGTACTGGTTTCTTTTGTAGTTTTACGCCACCGGGGTGATACTGTGTATATTGGTCAAATTGCTTTTAAGGCATTTGACGAGGATTAACTATTATTACCTAACTCTAATAACCGTGCCCACAGCTTTGTACCCCCCCCCCCCCCCCCCTCTAAGCGCTGTTGAAGTTTTTCATGACGATACCTGATCCTGATTCACATGTTTATATTATAATACGGACTATAAAGGCAATTAAATATAATGAAAACTATACGAGCCCTTATATGAAAATAATTTTACAAAGAATGTTTTCCATACTACATGTACACATATCGAATAAAGGACGCCGAATTCCTCCGCACTTTTCAAAAACTTTTAATCACTTTTTCCTTTGGACCTTTATGTTCGTGATACTTACAAAATTGCTAATTGCAGTGTTACAATAGTACTCCAAAGCGCACCCCAACGTAACCTAAGGCGGTTCGTTGCATGAACAAGAAATGCGGGCAAATGACTCACCCTGACGTACCCGCGACGGTCAACGCTTCCATACAATGCTGTCTGGGAAAGGAAAATTATTCACTACAACGCCAGCCATGACCTAGCACAATACAACGAACTTTGGGCCACCAAATATAGATTTTGGATCTGATTGTGGAAATGTTATTAACTTACATTCGCTTTTATGTTAGTATAAATTTGATATTCAAAGGCTATAAAAATATAATCACACCAATACATGAATTCATAAATTATTTCAGTGGTTGTTTTAAAAATTTTCTAAATTTTGTTTCTCCAATTGTAAATCAAATGAACGAAAAAATTTAATTGAAGTATAATGAAATGGAGAAGACAATTTCTCATTTAATAATACAGCACATTAATTTCAATATATTCGATAAATTTATACTTTTATTAATTTTATTTGGTGATATTCATTGTTCGAAAAAAGTATAGGAATTATTCCCGAGTGTGTTAAGTCCTTATCCTAAATTATACGGACATTTAGAATCAGAGGTTCGTATTGTATACCTGGCTCAGTAAACATAATGAAACGTAAAACGTAGTAAACGTAATACTATGAAAGATGGCACAATCGATTATTTATTTAAAACAACAGCGACGCATTTCTCATAAACATTTTTTTATGAACGCAAGTCATAAAGAAATGCTTATGAAAGTTATTTATGACTTTATGACTTGACAAGTTATAATTAAATTTGCGTGATGTAGGTGTTGTTATGCCAGATTTGGTAATGAATTAATATTTTCAAAGCATCCATCAGTGACTAATATTAAGACTGTTATTGATATTTTGGCAACTTTACCGTATTCGTCAAGAGATGGCGCTACAAGACACAGATAGGCGCACTTATACATATAATTGACGAGATTCGCTAAGCACCCTTCATTTAAATAAAATCCCAACATTATCGCAACACAGTCCCTTACAAAATTATTCCTTATACACATTATAGAAATAACATTTCTGCAAGGCACTTGACAGATACATGCAGCGTTCCCGTTACTATCCAAGGATTAATTCGCGGCATTTCATTCCTGTCGCTCTTATTATTGTAAGCAGTCAATTTAGGCAAAAAGGGCAGGAGATTATAATACTGAAATGGCACATTCAAACCTGGAACATATTGTTCTCCCATCACAGACAAGAGAGAGTACGCTTAACTTCAATTAGTAGAACAACCATAACAGTAACAGTAGCGCCGCGACTTGCAGACGCCTCGCAGTGTTTACGTTTATCACGCGGTTATCGTTTCCTGTAAACAAGTTTGTTTCTCCAATTTGCCGAAGTGATTCTGATTTGCTTGCAGACATAATATCTGGAGTGCTGAAACATTTGGTGCTATTTGAACAGTTTCTTTGCGAAATAATCATTGTCAAGATCGAAATTTTTATTTACTATTTTCTGCTTGTGGATAAAAAAACGATTCCGGATCTTTCTTTAGTCTTATTATTTTAAGGGTTAATTTAAAACCTTAATAATTAGCTTTATTTATTATACTCCAGAGGTCAATTTCAAAATGTTTACGTACTTTATCTTCATACCAAATGTTAAAATAATTTAGTGATTTTGACATAAAAATGTTACAAAAAGAGTAGGAGTTCCTTTTACATTGGAAATCATCTTTATCAACACTTCTATCATTCTACTGTTGAACACACGTTTCCCCACAGACTAAGAATGGTTAAAATTTATACTTTATTAAGAATAATAATACAGATTGTCTTTAACATCGTGGAATGCTTATTGGTTCGGTCTTCTAAGCACATAATGCAATAATGTGGGTGGAACCCTTTTTTAGTCCCCCGGCTGAGTATCATACACCCGACACTGGGCCATGGGACATGCTATACCACGCTTTTTCAGTGCTATTTGGTGATGATGGGAGAAGAGACTAAAATGACATATTTTTAATTTTTTTTCTTCAACCTTTACAGATTCAATCGTTGGAATACGGGCCTCAGAATGAGAGGGTTAAGGTCATCGTCGGCCACGCTGGGCAAGTTCGGGTTGGCAGACTTCACATGCCTTTGTTTTTTTATTATTTTGAATATTTACTTTTCTCAATAAAAATAGCACCAGTTTATAGTACAATGCTTTTTACGAAACGAAAATGTATGCAAAACGATAAATGCATTTATATATAATTCAGTCGATTCCAATAATTACATATGTCTGTATGTTCCATACAAATGAAAAAGTCGCAATTAATGTGATTTTTTTAAAACGAGAACCGTTGATTCTCGGTATCTCGTATCATTTGCAAAGAATCGATATCGGAAAACAATCGTTTGGTGTGACGAATTGCTTACTTCCACAGATTAGATACTAACAGAGGCGTAACTAGGATTATTTTTATAGTTATTATTTTTTCGTAGTTATATGTTGCCTAGATTATACAACCTGAGTGATATTCTTTTTCAGTGTTTTATTTCTTATACAATAAGAGTAGCGAAATAATTGCAGACTACCCAGTGTAAACTGGTTATCATAACGATCATAGGTCATATATGACTGTAAACGTAGGTATCAATTTAATCTCCTTAGGCCTGTATAGCAACGTTTAATACGTTATGATAAAAAAAAACGTAGCAAAATGTCTGTAATCCCCAAAGATGTTGGTAGGGAATTTAGTACACTCCCATATTTTATCAGTTACGTTTTACGTACCTCTATGGAATAGGTGAGTCTATTGCCATGCACCGGGCCTAAATCCAGACTCCGAACCTCTACTAGAAATTTCATGGCAAAAACATCTAATAGAACCCGACCCGGAGATCGAACTTAGGACCTCTCGATCGGTAGTAGAGCTTGCAACCATTCAACCAACGAGGCAGTCACCTAATGATACCTATGATATTTTTCTATTACGCGCCTCCAAAAATAAAGTAGTACTGACACGAGCATACTGGAAATTATGGTACGTCTGAGTTATAACTGATCTATGTCTTTCGTCAGACGTTATTATTTTCAAATTAAGGCTGCCCCGTCTGTCTGTATGTAAAACACGATTACTGAGAGCGATTAAAATGATATAAAACGTTGTCTGTCTGTGTACTGACCTTATTAGTGTTTCCAACAAGAATGACTGTGTGTTAGCATTTAGATAAACATTTAGCGAGTATTAAGGGATTTTATGTCAAATTAATGTATGGAATTAATGTTGGTGTCGCTGTCACCCTGATCCTGCTGTTTGTCGCCGATTAATTATTAAGGTTAAATTAATGGAATACAAAGGCGTGTTCAGGATTAACCTATTAACTAGTTAAAGACTTCTCACTGTCAGCTGCTTTAAAACTGTAGTGGCCAAGCGTGAGTTGGTTTAAAAATACTTTTGTTTTTACTCTGTCATGGTGGTACATGTGGCCAGTGCTGCCAATGGACAACTGCAAACGGCGTCGAATAGGACTGTTAACACCGGTTAGCTCAGTTTATATTACCTATTAATGTACATATATATTGCTAAATATTCCAGTATGTTTATACATACTTAGTATAATATTTAGTTATGTATATTACTAAATATTAAACTAAGTATACTAACTAAGTACATGGCATAAAAATAGTATGTAACATACTTTATCACTGGCTGAGGTGCACAAATTGTATTATACTTTATAGCGACTGATTGATGACAGTGACTCTCGGTTTCTGGCTGTGGCCGCGAGCCAAGTTTTTGCCTTTTCAGCTTCGAGAGTTCTTTTTACTCCGTTTTTGTTCCTCGTAAGTAAAACCATAAGGAATACGGAATATTATCTCAATGGTTATCACTTTATTTATAACTGTAGTACTGTACATTAAAATGTTAATAAATATCTAAATTACAATATTGCCTCGGTGGTCAAGTGGTCGCGATTGCGACTGCTGATGGAGAAGCCCTGGTTTTAACTCCCGGGTCGAGCAAAGTTGGGTGTTTCTAACTTGAAATTCTCAGTAGTAACTCGGAGTCTGGATTTGTATCTGGTGTATGACGATAGGGTCACCGCCTATTCCAAGGTGACATGTAAGAACGTAACTGGAAAAAGGTGAGAGCGTACTACACTTCTCTGCTTATCCCGTTGGGGAGATACAGAATTGAAGTATACAAACCAATACGTCTGCTTGGTAGCCGTTAAGTTTAATATTAGATGTAAATTTAAAATTTAAATAAAAATGTATTAAAGCGTTGATACGATGGTGAACTTAAACATTAAATGTAATATTTTTCATTGCACTGAAAAATCTCTTGATTCTTATGATTAAATAAATTTAACATAATACAAAACTTATAAAATAACCATTAGAGATACTTTGAAACTATGGTGAATTTGAACACAGTGTATAAAGATTGAAAACGAAAAAATCATAAGCTCATGTGGTGAAAATTGTTACAAAAAATCTACATAAAATCTCCCATACGATCCCCGCGCAACGGTTACAAATGATCGTGAAGAAAAAAAAAGTATTACCGCGCGCGCAGAATTATAAGAGAATTAATACGGCCACAGTTTATACCGAACCTTCATTTAAACATCGCTGCATCATTAATACGCGATACTTGCGTTGTATTATTTTTTTCCACAAATCGCCATACATCCGAGACGGGTATCGAACCTATACCCTTTTGTTCCGGGGACACCTGCACCGTTCAATGTTGGGTGCTCTTTCAAAACGCAGCGACGGGAAAACGGCGTATGTTTCACAATAATAAAATGGGAAATTCAACCCAGTACGTGGAGTTTAAGGTTCAATTTTGGTCGCTGTTCATTTAATGGTTTTGTTAACGATGAGTTACGAAAATCTTGTAGGGAAATTAAGTGTTCATGGTATTGTTTGGAGTTATCAATACACCAAAAATCGACACGCAGATCGTATCAATATCACGTAATTATTTAACAGTAAAATTTAAATAAAGTCACATTATTTTCTTCACGGTTGAGATCTTATTGAAGTGATTATTGTAAGAAGATCCTCAAGCGAATTATCAATATATAGATAAATACCTATAAAAATGAAACATAAATGATATATTATATTATCTTTAAAAATACCATAGAATACATAAAATTTATTTTTTATTTTTACACCCAAGATTACGGAACACAAACAATTGAAAGGTTGTCCCTTGCATTGTAAATACATTTTAAAGGTAGCAAAAAAATTGAGACTATTGCATCTTAAACTCTACTAATAAAACACATCCAAGTAACGAGATTTGCCTGCAAAAAATCAAAATATAATTGACCCTGAGCAAGTAACCCAAAAAGAGAGGATCAAAACAAAACATCGACTTGATTCAGAACCGGTTGTGTCAGACGAGGAAAAGGTGGTTCCAATAAATAATTAGGCAGTTTATGATCGTCAACAAATATGGAGAGGAAAAGAAAGTTCCAGATCTGTTTAGGAATTTATTAGTATTATAATTTGTTTTCATGAATAAACATTAATGGGGGTAATAACATGTTTCGTACGTTAAATACGGATTACGCATGAACTTATTCCGTGAATGTTATTTTATATGTACGAGTAGACACAATCATAGTTACATTTCACTAAATTTTGATATTCTTGATGTACTACGTAACTTTTAATTTTTTCTTTTGAATATTCTATATATTTTTTTATTTTCTGTATTCAGTGAACACTTATAATATTACAGTTCACAATCGAAATGTCAAGACAAAACTGTCAAGCCTGATTTTAAGTTTTATTACTCAAATACTTAGCAGCATATATTACATTAAAGTAGCATACTACATATTACTTGAGTAATACTTGTCTCTATATATTTCCTAGAAGACATATTAACTTCTACAAAAGCAAAATTGTTGTTCAAAAAGTAGGTCATCGCGTAATTATACTGACGCCAGAGCAAAACAAAAATCGACAGCAGATAAATACGGTGAAACAGGTTAATAAATCGACGTGAGGTTCCAAGTAACACACGCTAAAAGAATGCGAACAGTTTCCGTTTTGGCAACGATAGCTCGTTCTGACGGTGGCCTTTGTTTTGTTAAATCCCGATATTTTTAAAGCTTCTAATCCAACTAAAGCCTAAAAATAATTATTACACATTAACCCTGTGAACTATTATGTTAAGAATAGTCTAACAAGGTTCAGTTTTGTCATATGAAGATCTGATCATTTTATGAACACCAAAAATCTGTAAGACTCACTAAAACGAAGCTTTATAAAAGAAACTGTTGACTGCCTCGTTGGTCGAGTGGTTGCAAGCGCGACTGCCAATCGGGAGGTCCTGGGTTCAAATCCCTGGTCGGGTACTAGATTTTTCTAATTTAGAATTTCTAGTAGTGACTCGGAGTCTGGATCCGTGCCCGGTGTATGGCAATAGGCTCACCACCGATTCCATGGGACGTAAACGTAACTGGTACAACGTGGGAGTGTACCAGACTCCTCTGCCTACCCCCTCGGGGATTATAGGCGTTATGTTACTTTTTTATATAAGCATCATTAAAATGTCCAGTCGAAAATCAAACTTGGAACTCCCTACATGAGATTTGTTGGCGATAGCCCCGCAAGTACCTAGTTCCTAATGATTCACCGTAACATAATTGCCGTACACAGTCGAACTCTACCTATCGATTGTAGAGTATAATAATATAATATTTACTGGGGAGGTTCTGGTAATACCATATTTTGAGGCTTCCCTGTGTTTAATAATAAAGTGGCCGGTGGTGATGGTCCCACGGGAATGACATGCAACGACAAGCGGACAGTCGCGGAATATTATCAACTGTGTCCACCGTCTGTTGAGGGCGGCGGTATTTCCACAAGAACTCAATAATTCATAGCGTAATTAGTCCCCAGCCTGGTTTTCCTTTGTGAGTACTGAACGAGTGCAAGAGTAGGCCTGTAGGAATAAGACTTAGACATAGGCCTCCCCCAATGAGCGGCATCGCGCCCTGTCCTCGACTTGTCGCAATAAGACTTAGCATCGCTTAATTGAGTTAGTATGAGTCTTTAAAAATACTCTTGGTTAGTAATCCTATATAGTCTTTTTACTTACACTTAATTCTATGCGTTTCAAGCGACTTGCCAGGGGTTTCAATTGATTCACAAATAATTCTACGCAGGAGATCAGTTCTACCAAGTACTTAAGGATATCGTTAAGTAGCTAATTAATGTTTCCTGTTAAGTTGTAATAAGTAAACACTGAGAGTAATACTCATCGCAGTGGCTGCGGAGACCCGCGCAGGCTATGCATCACTAATATCGCACTGTCTTACCCTTCATCAGTACCCTGAGTGCAGAGTCGATGCCTCGATTCCCTTCGAACAGATATAATTGTGTGATGAACACGAGTGTTTGTTCTGTTTGGGTGTAACATTGTTTATACAAGTATTTATTCAAAAATTATATCGACTGTCTGGTCATCATGGCATAGGGTCTGTTTAGTTAGGGGTCACAAGAACAAGAGTGAAGTGTCACAATGTTATGCTTTTTACTACTATTTATCAGTATCCTACATTATTGTATGTTAAGCCTTTAAGTACTTCTTCGTGGCCCTTACTATTAAATGATACTTAGTCGTATCTTTGTCGTAGTGCTTGAAATACGAGTATAATTGTATTATTATTATTCATAGTACAGATAAGCCGAGTGTTCAATGTACCCGCGATCCGTCCCCGGCGCGCGTCACGGCTAGTGCAAGCACAGCAGACAGTTACGTGTTGATTTTTTTACCGGAGCAGATACAGGCAGCCAGGCTGTCGGTAACATACTTAGCTTACTGCGTCATGCTACACTGTAGCCTTTTAATAAGTTATTAAAAAAAATAACCACCTGTAATACATCGAAAAAGTTGGCAAACAAATGCGTATAGTACACTCCCACGTTTCACTTGTAACGTTATATGTCCCAACGTGGAATAGGAGGTAAACCTTTTGCCATACACCGGGCACAAATGCTATATATGTTGCTCGGGCATCTCTGTTCACTCTGACGCGCTGTAGTAGTTCAAGTCAAAGTTTTCGATACTAGTACGGGCCAGTAATAGTTTGTATTAATATATATGATCAGTTTCCACCAATTGACTAAGTTCTGAGGATGCAATTGCTGGATTTACATGTTGCCATTTAATATGAAGACCGTTCAAACCCTAGGAAAGAAAACACTTGTTACCCTTATCATTACTGTCAAACATTGCTGTACTAATTACAAGTCTTAGCAGCAGCTATACTCGTTTCCTAGTTTTACGTAATATCAATATAAAAAAAAAATTATGAATCCTAAAAAGTTAAATGAGAGATAAAAGCTAGTAAGGACATTGTTTAAATTATCTATAAAATCAAGTGCTACTTATGAATGAATAAAAGGATTGCACATGAGATGACTTTGCCAAGTTTGTAAGCCAAAAATTTACTCTACAACTCGTCGACAGTCACTGCTGGACAACACATGTCACAGTTCTTACAGAAATGGTTACGTTTCATCGGAAAGTATTAGAAAAGGAACGGTATATTGTAAGTTACAACATCCATACATATGTGTACATACACATGTGATAATAGTAAAAACCGACGGAGCCAAATATCTTGGTAACTATGTAGCTAACGAACAGTCAATACAATACACAGATAAAAAACTGAAGGGTCAGC
>DWED01000434.1:0-11395 GCA_018245795.1 Protelbella ruficauda | reverse complement strand
AATAGGTGCTAAAATAAACGCAAAAAACGTAACGTAAACATGTAAAACTATACCGTTCTTAAAAAATAATCAGAAGGAATACAACCTACTGGTATATACCGTATTACATTTTGCTACGTACGTTTATAATTTGTGAATAAAGATGATATCTCATACAAGCACTGATTCACGTGAATGTTACGAGTGAAACCCGTGAAAGACACGCGTATGGGAGACAGTTAATTAGTTTATTTACGGTTAACCCACTTTGCGCTGTAATTGCGGTAAATATGTATTAAAATTGTGCGTATACCGCACCACATCTATTTATATTTGCGGTTATAAACGTCCTGCTGGCCGCGGAGTCCTCCTCTCAATTAGGTAAAATGTATTATGCCATACTGCACCAATACGGTATGAAGCTTTTGAGAACTAAGATGCAATACTTCATGACTTGGGCATGCTGATTAGACTTTTCAGACCGGGACTAAATAATACAAGTGTTGCTGCTTCTAAAGGTGATTCCCGACAGAGAACTCTACCACACACTAAATGCATTAACAAAAAAGGTTACTCCCAACTTAGTGAACATGCAGATGACTGACTTATTTGTCGAATAATTTCAAAATGCGCTCAAAACCTCTGATTTAACGCATTTTATCACACTAAAATATCCGGAACGCTCTGAAAAAAAAAATATTCTCATACCTAAGTTATGAATGCGCTCACTATGGCCTAACTTTGAATATCGTTTGCACTTTCCAATGATAATTTACTTACAAAAACATTCAGAAGCACGAATATTCATGAAACCAATAACTAATACACGAAATATAGGTTATAATATAAAGCCGACGAAAGCAATAGTTTATATCAATATGATTTTGACGTTCAACAAGTGTATGCATTGTACTTTATGATGAAATGAAAGTTTTGGATATGAATAATCAGCAATTCAATGATCCAATAGAGAATAATGCATTGATTTCTCAAGGAAAAAGGCTAATACCGTTAGTGCGATTAATAGAAAGTTAATGGCATATGAATTCTTAGTCGTAAGTAATAAAATTTTACGCGCGAAATTTAAACAGAAACGTCAACTTTATGTATTGTTGCTACCAATTACGCTCCCACAATTTAAGTTTGATTTTATTTATAGTATAGTATAGTTCGTTAAGGTAATAATTGCTCAATTGGAGTATTCAATCGTCTTTATGAATGTATTCGAGAATGACTTTCAGAGCAACAATAATTGTTATATTTTGTTACAGTTTATAGCTTGTGATGGGCTTACTTTAGTCACAAAGTATTACATGTTACGTAGCTGCGAGTGTATGACATTTCTCACACAAATGTCATGTTCTCTTGTATTTGAAATTAAATGCACAAATATCTCTACAACCTACCTGATTAAGACATCTCTACAATATACGTAGAGACTTCTTAATCGAGTAGACTACTTGGTAATTTGTTTGTATATAATATAAAAAATATACATTATTTAAAACTTATATCATCGTGGAGCTTATTCTTCTTATATTAACGAGTACTTTAAATTAAGCTCAAGAAAGTTAAAAGATCAAATATCTGTTCCAGCAACATCAAGCATATCGCAATTTTGTTGTTATATTTGGTGTTACATACAAACATTAGTCATCGGTATCTGATTGCTAGGACTCCCTTCGATTTCAAATTCCGATTGGATAGGCATGAGTATGGTTAAGCTCGTCTCTACACGGTAGAGCAAGTATGCGGTTCGGTTGGGGTTAGTTCCACTGTCCTCCAATTTCTGCCGTGAACATTATTAAAAATATTGTGTTTCGGTATTAAAAATGTGGATTCCAATCTACGTAGATACTATAAGTGACGATCTCAGTACTGAGGTGTTGTTATGCGTTGTTAAGGAATTGGAACAGCCCAGATACCTACTAATATTGTCATACTAATAAATGTTAACTAGACTTTTGTTACAATCTTATTCATACAGTCCTATTACCAGTGAATACTTACCACCTAATGTTCTCATCTAGTATTAATCAAATTGTTTGACTAATCAAACTGTATGACATAGTACCATTTCTATAATCGTATACGAGGTCTCTTGCAGATATCCATGGGCTGCAGTGACCACTTGTAACTGATGCTTACCGTTTGGTACTCTCTATACTATACTAGTTTTCCCTTTTTGTATTTAGATGTTTGCTTACTGAACACATTTATTTAAACTATGTAGTATGTCCTGCTCCCAAGTGTTATATGAAATAAGAATTTGAACCGGTATATTTAGAGACGCTTTAATTAATTTAGTTATTTGCTTCAAATAACGATTTCAAAAATATTACTATTATTTTCACATGCAAGTAAATTGAAATTTCATTAATCTAAAACGGAATTTCTAAATTTATATGTTTATTGTAATCCTTCTTGTATTATTAATGTAGAGTTCGTTTCAAATTAGTGAAAAATAAAAATAGAGAGTTGGGATGATCTTTCACAACATTTCTAATGGTCAGTGCGATACCGTTATACGTCTGTGACAGCCACTTTTGCGAACATGTCAGGCTTGCTGACAGAAATTTACAGTTTTTCTTACATTTATGTTACATAAATACATATAATGCTCCTAAATATTTGGAAAAAATATTTATTAACGGCGAACAATTCCACAAATTCCTTCAAGCAGTTACATATGTCACTTTATTAAAAATACTATCAAGTATCAATAATATCTCGGTCTAATAGTTTTTGAGTCAAGGATTAGCACGACCGCGAGCTTTCTCTCATTATAATATTTAACTAACGACCCGTTCCGAATTCGAACATTCTTTCCGAATTCATTTACGAGTTTTTCTATTCAAACACATACATATTTTCCATATTATTTCATCTTATGAACATCTTTACGATAAACATACATACCAGTAACATACGCGTATACCGCCGATTTATGACTCGCAACGGTATATCGATTTTCCCCGCTTTTTACCCGGTTACGACTACGAAAGGTAACGTTAACTTTTGAGTTACATTTTTTCTACGAGTACAAATTAATAAATGTCTTGAAACAGCAAGTCACGATAGTAATTCCCAGGCGAATGATGTACACAAAACGTAAAAACTCTTTGTGAAAACTTTTCTATTGACACTCGCGAAGGCGCCCGTTGATGTCTTTTGTAAGCATCTCTTAACACGCCGTGAACTTTTGTCGGAGCTATCTTATCTCGCATCATGTAAACGATATCTCTATGCTCTCACTGTTGAGGACACCACAATTGTATATCTATAAATAAATTGTACAGTTGTACAGTTATAGAAATGTTTGTAGACGTTTGTTTAAGTAAACACTAACGCCTCACTGACACACTTTTAATAAAATAACTTTTTGCTACTTATTATACGGTTATCGAACTAATTTTACGTTCCGATTGAATTGTATCTGGAACCAAAACATAACCCAAATTCATGTACATCGGTTCGGTTGCAACGTTGATTATAAATGAGACTTACCTTGTATATGAAATTGGAATATAAATCCCACGTTAGCACAGTCCACACAACACAGTTATGTGCGTTTCGTAAATAGAACACCGGGATAGGGTTGGGTTGCACCACGCACGTGTGAATGCGGTGTCGATGTTCGCGCGACGTGTGGTCAGAGCGGTGGCCGCGGGAGACTGGCGCGCCGCCGCGTCTGCCTAGCACCTGCCGCCCGGCCCCCGCGGTTAGTGACAAGTGTGGAAATATCGATATCGATTCTTGATCGGACAACAATCGAATTTGCCGCAATAGCCGCAAGATCCTAGCGTAATGTGCTGCAATGGTTAGTTTATTTGGATAACTAATTTGATAAATCAACTACTCCTTATAATTAACTGTTAACTTTTTGATAAGCCTAATCAATATAATAAATAATAAATACCATAAATTATACAGTTTCAAAAACCATGATTAGAGTTTAATCAAAAAGTTTGATATTTACATATAAATATGCAGCGCGAGATATTGCAATTATTACATGACATTAATATTGATGACTTATCAACAATTATCGACAACATAACCTATCGCCATAACACCTCTTAGCAAAATATAGGTACAGAGTACTTACAACGACTGATTAAATTAATTACCGCCTCATCTCCACGCCGCGGCCGAGCCACGCTCACGTCGAAAAAATTTATCCGTCTTTATCTAGCACAGGCGAAAAAAGCTAGGAAAATATATCGTCCGTCTCGTTTTAACGCGTACAAAAAACGCATGGAATCTTTGGTAGCGCGTGCCGAATGTGAAACGGGAAGTTTTCACCTGTGACTTGTGAATGAACGAATCTATTGCCGGTGTCTTTTGATGTGTAGTAGACAACACGGGCTGGCTGTAGCAAAATATACTCGCAAATGACTTTCATCGTTATTACTAAATAATAAAGCTCATAATTGTGTACACGATTTCGAGTAAACGTCTCTTAAGTTACTGTATACAAACGTATAGTTAAAATTCCTTTGTAAACACGAATGGTTAGGCATACTTTTATTGTGCTTATTTTCGTCATTTTATACTTTGTTTATATATATATATATACATGTGTGTACATATATATATATATATATACATTTTCTTGTAACTACAACCGCAACCATGTCGATTACTGGGTGATATTTTCCCACGATAGATTTCTCTAGTACTATTTAAGAGTATTACTCTTAAGGAACCATAAGATAAAAGGGCTCGCATTCTGCAAACCTTACACGGTATCTCATCGCAAACAATCAGTCGCAGTTAGTCCTTAGAACGCATGAGTAATCATCTCTACAGAGATCAAATTGAATTGAAGTATAAATTATAAATTCCTTGTTTAATAAAGTTGTAACATTAGCTAGAAAATAAAGTAACTGTGCATATTTAAGAGCTTAATAAATATTGAAAAGGAAAATAGAATGTATAAATATACTTTCTTAATAGTCGATGTATTTTTAAATTTGTAATTTCCTTATGAATAAATATTAGTCTGTTCTGAAATAGAAATTGCTAAAGTAATGAATAAAACACATATAGGTATCTATTAAAGACATGAATATTTCCTGCATATAAAAATATTAGCAAAACATTGAAATTTAACTTAACTTTTGTTTTATATATCTTGTATTATAACTAATTATTTCTAACAAACGACATTCCATATACAATCTTTTCTGTAAAAAAGCTCCCTGCGTTAAGGGAAATCGATCTTTTAGCTATAAGACCGCCTTTTGTTTTTGTTATATTTTTTTTTGTTTTCGTTATATTATGTATTTTTTTGTTATGTGCTGTACATACTTTATGGAGTTGTTATATGATAAATATAATTCCACGTCTATGAAGGTCCTAAAACTGCCACGCACACTGAAACTGAAAGCGCGCACGTGAAGTGATCGTATGCAGCTTGCCCTCTGATATATGCCTTCTCTTTTGTCTAAACTTACCAGCACTTCCAAGGTTCCGTTAAGGAGTCGTTCTCGATTGATATCGTTTCCTAACAGTCGTTAAATCCTACGGGTTGATTTATCTACGTACATGTCAGTATGGAATAGTTTTTGCTTTCTACCTTTGTATACAACTTGAGCCTGATTTAAACTATGGAAAAATAATGCTTCACATTTATGAAGAGCATGACTTAAACTATATAAAAAAAAAATTTTTTTTTTAATCTAATGCCTGCATTTGCTTAAGTAGTAGAGATACGATAGATATTCTTGCAATATTATATTTTAAACCCTCAATCAGCTTAAAATATTTTCAACTTTTGCATATATCTCTATAGATCGTTTTTCTCTAGCCATAAATGGGTATAAATACATATTTGCCCACAGTGCTTTGTGTAGGTTTTCCACTTATTTTAACAGTTATGAAGACAAATAACATTATTTTGTAACCAATCCCAAAAAATGCTGATTGGAAGTCTACAGAAATTATCAAAGAAGATAGTATATAAAACAATTTACAGTCTTTGAAATAACACTACTTAGACCTTAAAAACTTTGGATTAGTATGTTCTGGTTCTGAATAAATGACGAACTCAATGAATGCATTAAAATAAATTGGAACACTCGTTTCTTTTTTTAAATATTTCATTTACATAACAAAGTTTTGCAGAGTTACCTTGATGTTTAATAATACAAAAATATTCAAGACTTGAACAACTTAGCATGTGCTCAGTCCACCTCAATGGTAATATCCTGTTACAAGCGAAAAAAAAATCAAGGAAGTTCTGTAAATTTAAATAAGACAGAAACGTGAAACAAAATGTTCCTAGTAGGTAACTGCTGTCACCAGCAACCGTCATCAAAAATAAGTTATTTATAACACAAAAGAATTTGACGCACTCGAAGCCATGTCCCGGTCGCAGACCGCAAACTTTATTTAAATTTATGCAATCGCAATATTTATCACAACACAGAAGACTTATGTGTACTATACTTTCTCTATGTAACCATATGTTTTTGATTTTTAACTACAATTTTCATTCACTATAAGTTTGTACTTTAGTAGAAAACATTATAATTTAATGTTAATTTTGATCCACATTAATGATAGTTTTACTTTGAATAAAGATCTCAAACGTGTATCAGTAAAAGAATTTACAGATGTACCTACAGATATTTTATAAATACAAAGTTAAAAGTACTTTCCTACTTCGTGTTAATTCTTAATAATTATCAGTTCATCTGATCGGAGCGACTTCCTGTGCTCCCTTTGACGAGACCTGGTGGCTATTAAGAAACCTTTCTTCGTCATCTGTTATCGTTTCGCAGAATTACACACCCGTTACGTAGCTTTGCCCGTCTAGATACGCTGGTAGGGTGTTTGACCTAAGTATATCGACGCAAATCATCTTTATATTCAGCGATTAAAATTGCATTTGTACTCTACATTATACTTGTATTATTGAGTTGATTATCAGTTTGTTGAAGCACACATTTAAAAATTTATTCGTGATAATACGAAGTCACACGAACGTAAGATCGGTTATATAATATTAATAGCAAATAATTGAATGGAGCAGCTGTGGCAATATTGCCCCAAAAAATTTTGTTTCCGAAGGGAAAGTTACAAAATTTTAGTGATTTTCATTAGTATATGTTACTTCGGGTGTTTATATAAGGTTTAAATTTCTCGAAGCGTATATGTACATAAGTACATATTATTGGTATTAAATAATCGATGTACAAAATTTTACTAAGGAACAATGAATTGATACAAATCACCAATAAATATTTCAAAAAAAGCCGGAAGAAATTGTTTATAAGTCGCGGTACATAAATGTATCAGGGGTTCCTAAAAGAATTAAAAAAAAACATTCCCCGTAGATAATGTAAAAAGGAAAGTTCATAGGGGATGACTGTTGATTTTTCTTATCTAATGATCTTTAAGATGCTTAAGAGTTGTTCGGACACAAAACTAATAATCTCTTTATCTATAATTCCCACAACATCACGACAACACTTCCCATTACTACCGAAAGCAAAGAAACCTTCACGCACATGTATTACAAAAAAAAACTGCTTAATTACTTCCAACCCGCAGCACGTAATGGTAACAGAATATTGGCTTCGCAGTAATAAAATTCTTACCACTACTACGATAAACCTTTTAATAGCAGTTGTGATCATCATAAAAATTAAAACGCCTAATAAAACTCTCATGCAATGTAACTAACGTCAGAAGCGGCGATCGATGTAAACAACTATGCGCTTCAAGGTAATATGAACCCTAGACACACTACACAAGGTTCACTTTCCTTCGCAAATAAATACCTTCTCGATTGTCCTGGAACTTTCTGGAGTATCCATTGTGGCCACGCCCTCCGCCCTGGTATATATAAACAAGTAGTCATCGCAACGGGATGCTTTCAGTCTGAAGAAGTTTCAGTAGAACTGTAAACAAGCTAAAATTACCTGCCAAACCCAAGAAGTAGTATTTCAAAGTATACGAGTAAGAGTTTATTGAAACCCCGATCTCAATCGATTCTTCTCAAATTTAGCTGTTTTTGACATCTAACAATGTCGTCGTCAACGTAATTAAGATTTCGGGCTCTCTTGTACCCCGAGACGTAAAAAATACCTACACATTTTAAAATATTATAATTGTACCAAAATTCAAACGGAGTATATGTCTAGTGCAGATGTTTTAAAATAAGGCTGTTCTAGTCCATGTTAAAATCAATAAATTAAAGCCGACGCATACACTCCTGTGATATAACATAATATATAACACAAAGTATACTATTATCTAGTAGGGTAAAGCATCCAGTAGTCAGCCATTTGTTGTTAATTTTAATTTCCGATAGCTATAGTTTAAATGTTTTTTGCGATAAATGAAATCAAGCTTTACCGTTTGAAAGGTTCTTTATTAAACTTTTCAATAAAAAAAATAAATAAGTAAACAACAAATAAACAAAATATAGCATTTTAACTAGTATTACCCTACTTTTTTGAAGTACTCAGAAATACCTAAGGGCATGTCGCTTTTGTCGGTTTAAATCAACGAATATATCTCCGAGTATTCCCGTTGAGGCTACTGGTTTTTAAACTTGAATATTTGCCAATTAGAGAACAAGTATTTCACTAAACATCAATAATAAAGCGTACAACATTTTAAGCACTAATTATAAGGCATTATATCAGTAAAAAGCTAAGTACTTGAGCAGGGCTGACTATTGGATGGTTTACCCTACCTACTTATTTAATATACCCACTAAGGAATCCATTGTGCTTATTGTGAGGCAGTTGACAAGCTGGTTGCTGACGGGTCACGGAGTCACGAGTTTCATGAATGCCTTTACATAGACTTCGACTGCCAAGTACCTATCAGTGAAATGTGTGTATATAGGTATGTAAAAATACAATGAGAACTTTAACAAATGTAATTTAAGACACTGATTAATATTCAAAGTATGAATTAGGTAAAACATGATGGTGTTTATGAAGTAACCTGTATTTTTTTCATTTGGACTTGATATGAAGATTTATAGACAGGGATATAAACAAATATAGAGAAACCGAAAAAAATTCGTATTGACAATGACTAGGTACTTACTTATAAATTTGTCAATTGTAACAGAGTTAATTAGATACAACATTTCGCAGAATTTTTCTAAAGTATTCCAGGCTGCGACAAATTAACGTCCACTCAAAAATTTTGGAAATGTAAGAAAACCACTTCAAAAACACAATACCAAGAAAAATTCGTCATGTTGGCTAGCTATATTACTTAATATATCAAATGTGAAATAAATGGGTCAGAATGCATAACGAATAATTATCATTCAATACAGTCTCGAAATTGCGTAGATCTAGTATGTCTTGATCTATTTTCAGCAACACCGTTAAAGCCGATAGCACTGCCATCTAGGCAATAGTGTTGCCAGCTAAGCAGCAGTGTTGTCATTTGTTGAGTAAAACTATTATCCAACTATTTGTACTCACAATAAAGGGATGCTCGAATGTATATCTCTATAAACCACATCTGTATTGTCGTATAGTCTTGTAGATGACTGATATGGAAATGTAAAATAACAATGTGCTAAGACACAGTTGTGTTGTGTATAGTAATAAATAGTAAAGGTTCACCTCGCATACTTTAATACCTTGTGTTTATGTCAATTATTTTAAATAAACTGAGCTGAGACGAAGATTGTGGGTTTGGTTCCCAAACAAGAAATAGAGAATATATAATAATAATAAATTCGACCCTTTTTATTATTCCACTGTTGGAACATAGGTCTCCTCTCATAATGAGAAGGTTAAAGCCATACATAGTCTGCCACACTGCCCAAGTGTTGGGTGGCAGACTTCACACACCTTAGAGTTTTTTTTTTATAAATTCTAAGGTGTGCAGTTTTCCTCACTATGTTTTCCTTCACCGTTCGCAAGTGATATTTAAATTTAAAACACACTTTTGTAAACTGGTGAGCGCCATGCATTAGAACCCAGGACCTCCAGAGTGGGAGGCTGAATTCATAACCTAAATTTCATCTTATTTGTTATTAAATATATAATATATCTAAGGACTGTAGCGACACCTATAAAACTATGATAATACTTCCTAATTTCTCTTATCAAGCATTTGAGGACTGCAGCAGATTGTAATATTATGTCAGAAAAAATAATAAGTGTCCACAAAAAAAACAAATGTATTTTAAGATTTTATTTTTCTTTAAAAGTATTAAACCTATTTACATAATTAAACTTAGCAATATTGTGTTTTTATGAGTTTTCAGTTTCTTTGTATCTGAAAAAAAGTAAGAAAATTATTTTAATAAAACCTTTGAACAGCTTTTTATTACAAAAAATAATTTAATGAAAATGCTAATTAGTTAAGGCAAATAAAATGTGATTGTATTTAATATCGGTAAATAGGTATATATTATATAAATCTTGTGGCAACAACCATGCTATTACCCTAAAGTGGCCTCGTAGCTCAAATCATTTGGATAAATAATCAACTTTTAGCTCTATTGATTATCTAAAGAAAGATAAAAATAATTGTTGCTGAATATCATTTTTAAATTTGTGCTTTCTAAGTAGCATTCATTTCTCTACATATTTTATTATCTACATAGTCCCTATCTACTGCTAATAATAGTGCATAATTACAAAATAGCAAACAATGATTATCGATTATTGATATTAAAATGTTGTTCTATGAATTGAGTCTGTTTTGATTAAACTGCATATTAAATCAGTTCCCACATTATAGGAGTATTTGTTAGTTAGCAGCTATAAGCAAACTAGATATACTCATTACCTCAATGTACACCAACTGGTCCAAAAGAGTAAAAAGATAGTCAAGTATACTTTTCATGTCAAGCTACTTCACAAGAATGCAACAGTTTTTTTTAAATGACATCAAAGTATTTTTTATCGTGTTATGTGTATACTTGAAAGTTTACAATTACATACTTGCAAGATATACAAGTGTAGAACACAGTCTGCCCTTCATCTGCTGATCTCAACTGTAGTGTAGCATAGGACATTCTATCATTTCCACATTTAGGACACCTCCTTTCCACAACTGGTCCCTCAGGACTGTCCGAGTCTAGCATGTTCTCATTGGTCACCGAAGATACACTGTTGAAGTGTATTGTATAATTGAACTTCAGGTTACTATACTCTGAAAGTTATTTTGCAATACATGGCCATTTTAATAATAGTAGACTTTGGCGCATGATACGGGGCTCTCACCATCGCCACAAGAACAATAAGTAAATGGTTGTATGTTAATATTTTCACAAAATTAAAGTCTCATTGCTAAGGTAACTATTAACAATTTGAATTAACCATTGACCATTGTACATAATTAATGGTACTAACCATTTGAATTTTATTAGGTTAAAGAACATTAGCCTTTGTAGGGTTTCGAAGTAATTTATATGCACAGA
>DWED01000433.1:0-11399 GCA_018245795.1 Protelbella ruficauda | reverse complement strand
TGATTCAGAAGGTTCAATTTCTCCTGCCTGTTCATTTGCTGATAGCACAAAAGATGGCTACCTCACCATGACTGGTACTATTAAGAGAGGTAAGAAAAAGGGTCAGAATGTTGATGTGAAACTCAACATATCCCGTGAAGAACTGGAAATCATCGAAGCTGCTATTGTTGCTGACGAATACAACAAGATGGATGTATCAAAATGTTCTCTATACAATGGACCACACATTTTTCTTTTCAGCCTCATGTGTATTCCATTTGTTGCTTTCATATCTGCCATGTATTCATTTTACATGGGCACAATGGCCTGGTATAACATTTTCTCATTTGTGACTGAGGAATTCAGTTGCATAAAGAAAGCCTTCTTGGCACCCATTGTGATTTTGTCATATCCATTTTTGATAGTGATTTTTACATTTGGTTTAGGCTTGTACGCTGGTATTGTACAACTCACTTTTAGTGGAGCTAATTGGTGGAAAGATGTATGTGATTTTGAAAAAGGTTTTTATGGGTGGCTTTGTAATACATTGGGACTCTCCGAATGCAGTCCATACGAGGTTGTAGTCCTAATGGATGTGAAACCATCTTAAAGTATTTAAGTTACTATCTTTCATAGACAGAGTTTCCCATATGATATAGCTCGAAAAGCTGGAGTGATTGTCATGTGTGAGAATGCTTCTGAACATCTGCTCACTTTACTTCCCAAAAAGTCAAATGAGTACCTATTTGCACTCCAATACTAAACTAGACCTATACTATGGAAATTAAGCAGGTTACAAGAGATAATCATTAGTAAACCTTGCATCAGCTCTTAATATAGGTATGTGGAACAACTTAAAAACCCTTAATTTAGTTGTCCATGCCATTTAATTTTAAAAACGAAATTATAATAGTGAAAGCATTATGAATTGATATTACATGCATTTAAAACTACTAATCATTTAGTAATATATTCATAGACATAAATCTGATGCATTGGGCATTTTTTATCCATTCCCTTTGCGATAGGTAGATAAAGTGATGAAAACAATTTGGGAAGAGTCTTCACTGTCAAAACATCTTACAGTTGACCAGCAAAATATTGTTTGTATTTGAGAAACTCTTCATGTTAAAAATAGGAAATGTCACTGCCATATTTATAATAGAATAAGGTACTATTATATTCAAAACAGCATTTATATTAATCTGCTAAGAAATAGATGCTAAAAGTTTTGCTAGTCTTTATTAGTATTAGGCATTTTTTTTCTGAGATTCTATTTTTATTTAATTTTACTTTTGGAGTTGTGAAGTAAACAAAATTTGGTCTGACATTTATATGTTTAAGGAATTTTATAAATATTTGTATGGATTGATAAGAGAAGATGAATTTTAATGGAAAAGGGAACAAACTGGACTGGTTCTTGCGTGAATTTAAAATTTTTGAAAATTTGTTTACAACATACAGTAGAATGTAGGATGTATTCAAATTGCATATGTATCTAAGGAGTGTTTGATTGCTCAATCTTCCACATAGCAGTTTTTTATATCCGTATGAGGGTTAATAAACCAGAAAGGAATGTTTAATGTGTTAGTGTTGAATTCTTCTAAATATTCTTGTATTCAAGACACTTGAAAGGTACATTCTATCTTTTCTTGTATTCTTTCAAGACACTTGAAAGGTATATTATTATGAAAGTTATTATAAATGTGCATGCATACTCAGACACCCTTAATAAAAATGTTACAATGTTATAAAAAATTGCTTAAACGTTTTCTAGTCATTTGTGATAAATATATCAAGTGCTGTTAGTGGAAAAGTTATGGCTGCTGCTCATTGCCATAATAGTGTAACCAATTATATGTAGGATTAAGTGAATGTAATCATAGGATGTAAGGACTCTTTAATGTCATATCATTACATAAAATATGATACACAGTAAATTACTAGAAAACTTGATGATATTAAAAACCAGACAAAGAAATCAGAAACCCATATTACATATTATCTATGAAATATTATTTAAATGTGTGTCATTTTATGTAGTGATAAAAAAAATTTAATATATTTGTAGATGCATCATAGTTGCAAACAAATGTTATAAATGTAATCGAAATATATTTTTATCACAATTATCTATACTCAGTCCTTCATGCTTCCAAAAAAATTATGAGTGATTATATTAAAGATTTATTTTATCAAATATTGCATAATTAAATGCTTAATGTTATAATCAGTATATAAGTGAGCATTTTAAAATGTTAATTGTATCTATATTTTTCAGGCACAAATATTTATTTAAATCATATGTGTGAAAATTTAATTATGCATGCAACTAAGAAGCATCTATTTACCTCAAGAAAATAAAGGCTTATTTATAGCTTAGTAATTTATTAATTTATCTATCTAGCTATATGCTCATGTCAAGCATAACTACATTATGTTGCAAAAATGTCCGGCTATAACATTATTATATATCATAATTTTGTAACAGTTACACATAATCAGCATTTTGAATTATGAAGACTGATGTATTCTAGTCACTATTGTGTCCATTTTCTACATAATAAAATATTTTACAAAACAAAACTATTTTTTTTATTAAATAATATCTACACCAAATATACAGCTAGTAAAGGAATAAAACTAATAATATTATTTCATTGTGTCGGTTGGAGGAGGCTTCTGATCAGATTTTTGTTCCTTAGACGTGAGTTCGATGTCTAGTCTCTCTTTGGCGCGAACAATTTTCGATTGCAAGTAGAATGAGCCACCTTTCGCCTTGTCGTTGACTGTGAATAAGTGTTCATAGTTCTTCTTAACTTTTTCTGGATCCAGCTTCTCTATGTTAAGGATTTGCATAGCTTCTTCTAAAGTAAGTCCCGTTGAAGCATTTGCTGCAGCTCTTCTCGCGCCCTCTGGGCCGCCTCCAGCTCGTTTCGCAGCCTGTTGAGACGCTGCTATCTCTTGTTTTAAGGCTCTAGCAAAGGCACGACCCACTACCTGAGCGCCTAGGACAATTATTTGCGCTATATACTTCGCCATTTCTCTTTTATAAAATCAAATATTATTATACCTTTTTTCATTACTATTGCGATAAAACTGAAGATATGTCAACATTTTGACGTTTTAAGGTTAAAGTACGTTCATGTTTTTGAAGCTTAAGTTGTCATTGATTTAAGAACGCAATTTAAATTTAACATAATAGTTGTTTAAGACGATTAAACCTCCACTATTTGCTGTTATGTATTGCAGTTATGTGAATATTACTATTACGGATAATTAGTTTTAAACATGTTTTATGACTATAATAAATCCAACTATGCTATTAAAACTGCAACTTAACTTTGGCATTTCTGATAATGTATTATCTATGCACTTCTGGTAGCCACTAGCCACGCTTGACGTGAATTTGTGCATTTTGCTTTTGCTTTACAATTGCAGTGATTGAATACAAGCTTCCGAAGAGCTTAATTTCCAGCTAATTATAATTGTGAACTACCTTCACTAATTTACAAAGGATTAAATCTTAAAGAGATTCAACGATGACGCTGGGAACATACAACAGGCACCAAGCGGAGAGGAAGAAGTAAGAAAATATGCGTATTAGTTGTTATAGCGTTATTTTATATTATTATGTCGGATGATTTAATGGAGTCGTGTTTTCAGACAAGCGGCAATAGCGGCGGCGTTTCCGCAAGGCATCCGTTGCCAGAAATGCTTGGAGTTTGGACACTGGAGCTACGAATGTACTGGAAAACGCAAGATTCTCGTGCGTCCATCTCGCACCCAGGTTCTAAAAAAGAACTTGAAAGGCAAAGATGAAGGACAGTGCAGGTGAGTTAATGGGGATTTCGTCGGTTTTTATTTTTTACATCGGTTTAAACAAATATTTTAACGTATTCGTTTTTTTAAACTACCTACTTTCTACTTTACGCAGCCATTCATGGTTTCTGCTGCGACATTTTTCTTTCTTTTAAATTATTTAAACATTTTAAGAGAAATAAGTAATATTTCAATAGAAATGTCTTTTGTTAAAATAATTACTTTGATTAACTTATTACATATTAGATTCTTTTTTTCTATGAGGGTAGAATAAAAAAAATTAACGAAATTCAAATCGTGTTGAATTTTTAAATATTAACGTTAAATAAACGGAGCGATAATTTATATATATGACACTACTTTACTGGAGCAATATGTATCACTTATAAAACGTTAAATAGTGCTGAGTCTACAAACTAGTATACTTTAAATGAAATCTTAGCATTACAACTGGAACCCATGAAAATTGTAATACACTCCCATATTTCACCAATTACATTTATGTCCCATCATGGAATAGGGGGTGAGTCATATATCAGGGCCTAATCCAGACTCTGAGCCACTATTAAGAATTTTCAATTAGAAGAACCGAATAGTACCCAACCTGTGGATAAAACCCAGGACTTCTCAATCAGCAGTTATACTTGCAACCACTCAACCAACTAGGCAGTCAATGCTTGAACTATTAGTACAATGTGCTATGTACTATAAGTACAATGTGCTATGTACTTTAAGTACAATGTGCATTCTACATAGGGTGCAACTATTAAATTTAATCATATAATACAATCTCAACATGGTCCATATCTACTATCTGCTCCTAGCTACTACTAGCTTGCTAGCAATAGTAGCAGCTAGCCCCTACTAGCTGCTAGCTCCTACTATTGCTCATTAGAAGAAGCATATCAGGTTCATAAAGATAGATTAGACATGTGGAAGTCTCGGTCTATTCCATAAAATTGTAACATAATGCCAGTCATTCCCGAAGAAATAGGCAGAGGAGTTAGAACACTCCCAACATTTCAACAATTGCATTTACTTGTCACACTGTGGTATAGTATGTGAACCTATTGCCATACACTGGGCACAAATCCAGACTGAGATAATACTATGCATTTTAAATTGGTAAAATTGAAACGATTGAACTTAGAAGTTAAACTTAAGACCTCGATTAGTAGTCATGTTTGCAATTATTTGACTAATGATGCATCAGAAGTATGTGCGAATGCAATATTTACTGTAAGCTAAGCACTCACATTATCCTATCTTGAGCCTGCATCCAATCGGATGTATCCAATTTTGTGTAGCAAAAAGCGAGTGAGAATATATCGTGTTGAATGCTAGTAATCAATTGTTATTGAACGTTCCCATATAACTGCAAGTGATAATTATAAATTCGACCAATACTTATAATATTAAGCTTTGTTGGTTGAGTGGGTGCAAGTATGACTATTGATCATTAGTTCTGAGTTCAATGCCGGGGTTAAACGAAGTGGTATTGGGATTTTCTAACTTTAAAATCCCAGTAGGAACATGTAGTCTGGATTTGTACTCTTTGTATTACAATAGGCTAACCATCTATACCACTATGGGACAAATAACACAACTGGTGTGTCATAGGAGTGTATGACATTTCTCTGCCATTCGGTTGCGGGAAGAATAGGTGTGTAATGTTATGTTGTATTCGGTTAATAGATCTTAAGAACCTGTCTGTAATATGTAGGACTCTTTATAAACTTACGATTTTCCTAATTCTGTCTACCCAATAGTATATATTTGACTAAACTAGCACTGTGAGCAACATGCACTGTCTTAATGCAGTAAAGTCATGTATCTAATTTTAATTGTTCCAGCAATGGCAAGTGCAAAGTGCCGGCTAAAAAGAAACGCACCAACTCTGATTGCTCTGACTGCTCGGACAAGAGCTCTTCGGACAGTTCATCCGAATCATCATCTGAATCAGGCTCAGGCTCCTCGGAGAGTGGCAGCAGCAGCGGCAGTGACTCCGACAGTGACAGTGACAGCAGCAGCGGCTCGGGCTCAGAATCTTGCAGCGACAGTTAAACACCTGAGCTTCACAAAAACTTTGTCAAATTTTAACTGTTGTCATCTGAATGTGAGTACTTTGTCAAAGTTTTCTGAATGTGAGATTGTTGCAGAAGTGTGTGTTTAGCGACTTGTTTAAACATGTATGACATTGATTGAAAGGATGAATGGTCGGCACTTGTTTATATGAACAGCCACTTAAATTTAGAATCCTTCCACTACTGCAACAATAGTGTGGTATGGTATTTGCCTGTAAGTTTAATTTATAATGCTGGCCATTAAAAATAGGGTAAAGAAACCTGCATAATCAATGTTGAACCTACAGGCAATGTGATATGTTTTTAATATTAAACTATTGTACTAGATTTTAATGTTTATCTTTATAATTGTATTGTATTTGTTACCTGATTGCTGATAAACAATTTAATTGTGAGATCAATAATTTTAACTGTCTGTAGTTTTAGATTCGTAAAAATTGTTCTATCATTATAATCTCATTGTTTATTGGTGATGAGGTGTGTTTCATGAAATGATTTAATGTATTTTTGAAAGTCTCTTGTATTTTTATGTTTCTGATGCTTGTAGGTGTGTAATAGATGAAAATGAGTTTAGCTCTCAGTAGGATTTAGTCAATATTATATTTAAGCTTTGTAAAAATTTGCAAGGAAATAAATATCTATATATATCTACTATATCAATATCTTTAATTCATTATAATAGACGGTATATTTTTATTCTAAGACTGTATAGAAGCAAAATGTGTTTTCTTTAAATTATAGATTCTTTTGAGTTGTTAGTATGATGTTGTGTCTCAAGATAATTGGTATGAATGAATTAAAACACTTCGATATGTTGTCATGTTTTATTAAAAATACCCTAAATTATAAAATGTTCATTTTTCATAACACAATTTTAACCAGTAAGTGATTAGTACTTAAACATTTAACTTCTTAACATAAGGCACGTAAATTCTAACATTACCAACTAGGGCCTAACAAATAAAAAATACGAGGTGGGTTTACATATACAGCAATTCGTTTCACGATCTTTTTAAGCGTTTCTGTCTTGAAACGGTAACATGATTACTGTGTGCTTAATTAGCGGCGTAACAATAGGACAAGGAATAGCAAATCAATATAGGCATTTTTTAAACATTAAATTATAACAATAATGTTTTTGTAAACCAAATTACTTGCGTTATTAAAAATATGGCGGAGAAACAAAAATATTGTGATGCACAGTTATTTAACTAATATATATATGTTCTAATGTTTAGTACATTTAGGCAAAACTGTTCAGGTTATAACAACTCGAAGAAAAGCTTATCTAAGGATTCGTTTATTTTCAGAGCATATTAATTTGACTTTCAGTGATTAGATATCTGTACAACATAGTTCTAGAAAAATCGATTGTCGCATCTAGGTCATTCTAAATTAAACTAGGCTGCCTATCAATTATTTAGATAGCCGACTTACAACTTGTATTCCGAGAATCAGTCGATTCTTTGCTAAAAGGCTGTAGAATGTTCCATTTTTGGTGTATTTTAAACCTCATTCGATATATTTACGGATGCTTTGATACTTTAAAATGCATTCTTAGGAATATATCGGAGTTGACAATGGAATAAGCAAATGTTAGTGAAAATCAACATAATATTACTTTTATCAGAAGATAATCTTTTAGCACTGAATACATTCAAATACACAAGTTAGAGCTAGCATACTGACTGGAACTATATTCGAGGCAAAATAGGGTCCAGCAGGAATCATTTGATGATCGGAGATTGTAAGTTAAAATTCATATAAAGCCCAGATGAAAAGAGTTACAATACAAAATATTAAGTATTATGACCAATCAACATGTAATACATTCTAACAATATTATGTAGCGGTAGGCACGTCAGGCATTAAATGTATAATCATTTTTCGTTTCTGATCGTAACTGAAGTTGTTAATCTTGAATATCCGGCTGTCGTAGAACGGTTTCAAGTCGGAGATGTTTATTTGCCTCGCGCGCTCAATCAAATCTCGTTCGGAGATCTCTATAGTAGATTGGGAGTGATTGTGCAAGCCGCGCATATAGGCGAGCTGGTCCATTGTGAGCTGGCGCAGTATGTAGTACAATAACTCGCTGTGGTCTTTCTTGTATGAGAGATACTTTTGGAACGTCTGCAACAAATGTTTCATTAATGTTACTATTTCTATTGTGATTGCCATATTGGGGGTTTGCAGCGGGACACTGCTGGATTCGGAAGGCCCACGACCGGATAGAGTGGCGCTGATTAGGGGAAGCCTATGTCCAGCAGTGGACATAAAGAGGATGACGATGATGACTATTTCTCATTTATTATATACATATGCATGTTAAATATTTAAAAAAAATATAATACAATGCATGTTATGCTGGTTAGTTATAACTAGATACTAAAAATAAAACAAATATCTTAGATTTCCATATAAGACCATCTGAACTTGTGGTACGACAACCACACAAGTGATAAACTTTATATCAACATTTATATATGTATTTTTATTACATCTATCAACAGCATAATTATTCATGCAAATCACGAATATTTGTTTTGAGTGGAAATTGAACCCACGGCCCCGGCTATGCAGTCACTTTTGCTACCCACGAGAACGACAAACCTGGCGAGCGGCCTAAGGCTTGTGACGGTATAAGAATTATTTATAGCAGGCCTAATGCTATAAATTAGAAATAATCACAAAAATTAGCAAGTTCATCACTGAAATCAGTTAGAAAATCTTTAATACTCTTGACATTATTTTAACTTAAAAAAGGATTAAAGGAAGTAAGTAGTTCTCAAAGATATAATAAGACTTGATATCGTTCATAAAAAGAGTTATTTAAATGCTAAAACCTTGTTCTATACTCAACATTTGCACAGCAAATTGTAGTTTCAGATGATATCTTTATTACACTGATGGTTTTAAATAGAATTGTTCAATTTTAAAATCATATTTACATTATGAAAGCGGTCGAGATGCGGTCACACGTGAGTCAGATTGATAAGGTCAAGGTCTTCTCTTGACATTTAAGTAGGTAAGTAACAAAATTATGTGCTGTTGTGGTAAAATGGCGATATGCGATACACAAAGTTAATAAAATGAGAATTGATTACTTGTAAAATGCATGTGTACAAGAAAAAAATTTATTTATTAAGCATTGGTTTTGTGTTGGCAAACTTCTTATTCACTGCTGTATGTCTTAGTCTTTTTTATTACATAAGCCAGAATTTAAGAGTAAGTAGCTACATACAAAGGATGATCTAGCATAATCAGGAGGACAAAATACATTAAGAATTAGACATCTACATACAAAAAAAATAGATAAAGATTATATGAGCTAAGAGATTTTTCAATTTCTCTCACATTAACTGAACATAATGAACTTGCCCGGGAGTTGCATTCCTTTGTATCATTGAAAATTTTAAAATAACCAATGGTTATACTATATAAGTGATACATTATTATTTTTCCTAATGTTCATAAAGAATTAAAAGGAATACTGACTTAATGCAAAGTATTAAAGCTCATTGGATGATGGGTAGATCTTGATAAAAGGAGGATAGGGCACCCTAACAAAACTGTAGGATGCAGCTGGATTTAAAAAGCCCATGAGTGATTAGGGTGGCACCAATTAGGGGAAGTATATGGCCAGCAAGGAATTAAAAGGCCTATGTCCGGCAATGGACCGAGATAGGCAGATAATGATGATGGAGCGTACCTGTCGCATGGAGCGCATGACGCTGTACTTCTGCGTCTCCACGAAGCTCTCCAGCATGGTACGGATGGCCATGTTGACGTCCTCCTCGGACACCTGCGGCCGCAGGTGCATGCGGGCGTGCGCCTCGCTCATGCGGATTACTGCATCAAGACATTCCATATTAGTAGTCTAACATAAACAAACATACACATGTAAATACATATATACAATACAATTATTCTTTTCTGTATAATGAAGATAGTGTAACTATGACTATATAAATTTGAAGACTTTACAGACTTCTTCAAAGACATTCAGTCTGAATCTGAATTAATGATGGCTGCAATATAATTTGATAACATTTCTTATCCAAAAGTTATTTTTTTAAGTTTTATATTGAAAAATTAGATGCAAACTAAGGCATTGTAAATGCATTACAATTTGATGTATTTAACACATCTCAAACAAACATGAATTTCAATAAATTTAATGTTACCTGATTCAATGTGTCTCACAGTGATGGGTAAGCTGCCAGTGGCAAGAGATTCTTGTCGAAGTTGGCTATACATCTTCGCCACCTTGTCTTGATCCATATTCTGTAAAATTATTCATTGTTTAGTATATGTCTATATACATACAATAATGTAGAACACGTATTTCTGTGTTTCCTGTATGTTACAGAAGTAATGAACATTTAAAGACTCATTTTAAGTTATTACTGATACATTTATTTCAATTATCAAGTTATTCTCAGGCCAATCCAGTCTATGAATTCTTTGCTATCATTGTAGACTAAATTTCAAAGTGAAGGACTTTTTTATTAAATGAAGAGTGTAGAAACCAAACACAGAATTCACAAATGATTACTACCACCAATGAGGATCAGAGCCTTGTCTCAAACAAAACTGTACAAGTATAACTGACACTAAATTGGTTAGTATAATACATAAATTCCTTCCATACATACTTCACATACAACCAGACAGCTAATAAATGTCTATATGTTCATGTAATAACTCATCCATCAGCAGTCAGGAATTCTGACCACAATACCTGTAGTTTAGGGTGCACATTTTCTCTGGTATAAACAATGTATTTCTTCAGCAGTTCCTGGGAGATAGATGTGTCGTCTTCAGGGGTGGTTTCATCTAACGTTGTACCTTTTCGTGTGGGGTGATGCCTGATGTGGGAACTTACTACGAACCTGTAAGAGGACAGTTTGTAACAATACTCATAACTAAATGCGACTAAATGAAAAAGATAAATATTTATCATGATATTAACAATTGATATGTTAAAAAAAGCAATGTTGTATAGTTCAATTATTCTCACAACCAATTATGCAACTTCTCATTCACATCGATCACGAATATTTCTTACACTGTTTATTAACATTATTGATGATTACAATTAAAATATTATTAAAGAAAAAAACTGTGTAATTGATACAGTTTTTGTTTTCTGTGTAAATAAAAATTTTTTTGCTTTCTTCTATTTCGTACTATTCTAAAATAATACATTGTTGAACTTCATCTTGCAAGCTGATGAATTCAACGGATTGATAAGTATTAAATCACTGACTTTGCCAAATGTGCATCTTGCATGGGGTCTGCTTCATCTCTCACCACGCAGAGCACGTCGAAGCGAGACAGTATAGGCTCAGACAAATTGACGTTCTCTGAGAAGGTGAGAGATGCGTCGTAGCGCCCGCCGATGGGGTTGGCGGCTGCTATAATGGAGCACCTGTTGATAAGATATCTTTTCTTATCTTAGATTCTTATCTAGTATCTTAAATACGTGCCCAACACGTCCCACAATGGAATAAA
>DWED01000432.1:0-11399 GCA_018245795.1 Protelbella ruficauda | reverse complement strand
GCCGAGGATCATCTCCCCGCTGGTCATGGGCCCCACTAGGGAGCAAATGCAGCCGAACCAGCTCGACCGGGAGGCAGGTAAATAGGTATTTTTATCTCAATGTCAATATCGCTGGACTAAGCGATCTTAAAGAAAATCTAATTATACGTTTCGCGAAAGTTCAATAATTTATTGATTTATTAAGATGCGCTCGTTTCATCAGTGCGCATGTCATGTGGTATTTTGGTAAAAGGCGGACCTAATTGTAGTTTCTAGATGCTAGGTATTGATTATATAGATGTGTTCGGGACCGCGGGAGCGAGATTATGACTACGCAAATAAATCTTGGTCCAGCTGTTGACTCTTAGCGTTATGTTTACAAAAGAACCGATCGGAATGTCGTCGGTGCTTATGTAAAGAGTAATATTCATGTATAATGCACAGAATCAGTTAGCTTAGAACAGATGCTAAGCGATGCAAATTATTGCGAGAAGCATGGAGGTATTAATGTTGATTCGAATATTTGTTTAAAGCTTGTACTAATAGTTTTTCATGATTTAAATGCATAATTATTTATATTGATTGTATAGAGTTGATCTATTTTTTGTATATATATTATATCTATTATTGTTTCTAAGAGCCTAGATTATTAAATAAAAAAAACCCACACATTTTTTGATTTAAAAATATAATACAAAAATAAAATTTTACATTCAATGCAGTATAATTATACAAATATATATCTATGAAAAGAGTAATAATAAATTTAAAAGTCAAGCAATTGTTTTAATTGAATCATATATACTTTGTAATTAAGAAATCATAAGTTCAGTAATAATGGTGAGAAACTTTATAACAAAGGAAAAAATAATAATTACCACATTTCTGTATAAAAAATTAATAAGTAGTAAAATTTATGCATTTATTCAGTAGTCAGGCTGTGAAAAGTGCTGGTTCATATTTTAATTTGGACTGTATTATAAAATTCTTTAATGAATAAGTGAATTGTTTTTGTGGTCAAAGCCACAGGTCCTCTTATCACTTTATTTATTTATTATTATTTAATAAATATAAGTAGATTATATGTATTCTTTTTTAAAAATTAGCCTTATATGAGCCTTGTTACAGTTAATAATTTTTTTATTTAACTATATGTAAGGAAGAAAAACAGTACAAATATATGGCATAGCTTTAAATATTTTTGGAATATATACTAAGTTTTCACTTCTGTATATGCTTTATATATACATTTATTGTGTTACAATGCATTTATGTTCCAATCTGGGGCATTTCTTTAAGATATGGACCAAATTGCCATGCTTTTTCAGCATGACTTAATTGTGGAATAGTTTTTGGCCATGTTTATTAGAAATTAAAAATCAATAAGGATCAACCTGTTGTTAGCAATGATAATATTTGCTCTATGAAGCATGAAAATATGACACTTGCAGTCCACCATGTGGCACTGACCACACCCAGTGCAGTTCAACTTAATAGGTAATTTTTTATTTTCTCATATTCTGATTGGGTAGTAATATTTTAACATACCATATTGCATAAGTTTGCAAAATACTAAAAAATAGGTATTCCAAGACTGGGAGTTTACAAAAATTTAACACTAAATTTTTTGATGATTAAATTTATCTTTATATTTTCATAATTCTCAAAATATGATTTTATTATTTTATTAACATACTCACTATAAATGATCAGTCTCCCATCATGTGACTGCTTTGTGTAAATATAAAACTTCTATTAGTATACAAATAAATTATAAAAAGAATTTGATTATGTTTTTTCTTCAAGTTTGAATTACATTTGAATCATTGAAGACATATTAATATTTATATTATACATACCACAAACTTTTTTATGTTCAGGCACACTATCACATAAATAATAAAAATTTGAATTATCATAAGTTTTATGTATAAAAAAATAATGTGCAAAAATATTGGTCATATAATAAACACTTAATTATGCTTGAGATCAACCTGTATATTTCATAAATTATGTTGAAATGCTAATCATATTGAGAAATGCCATTTAATGAATGCCATTATAATTTTATGAGGAAAAAGTAGTTCATAATGGAATAATTTATAAACAAAGCGTCTATTGTTTAATTAAAACTAAACAACTGCCTTATCATTTTTTACAAATGAGTGTTCCAGGAAAACTACATGCAGCCAGTATTAATTTTTGTTTTAATATAAAGTTGGGTACACTATTATTATTGATCATATTTATTTTTGGATTTTGTGTAAACAATTATATTTGTCCTTAATATAATATGTAAATGAAACCAATATGAAATATTTAAAATCAATGTAAGTTGCTGATTGGACTTAACAATCTTATAAACTATGGCATCAGCTTTATGATACTGTAATTTCAACATCTTCATATTGATCTACATTGAACAGATTGTTGTCAACTAGTTTATGGTTTTTGAGATTTTTCAAATTGAATCATAATAAGCAATACTTGTTTGAAAAGAAATTTTCAATACATTCAAGAAGCCTTTCAAAAATAGCAATAATGAAAGCTCATAATTACATCTGTGCTACTTACACAACACAGATGTGTTGCTTTCTCTTCATCTCTTCAAATATACAATAAAATCTATATAATAGGTATGTTGTATATTATGTGAATTAATACTGCAGCTTCTTTAAAGTCCATTGAGATGAATACATTCACACATGTTGGATTTTCTTATATATGTTTGATTTACAGGGTGTAATGTACAAAAGGAAAAGGTATAGCTAGGGTAATATGTTTTTAAATTACATCTGGAACCATTAATTATTTTGTCATAGTTTTATGTTTTAATAAGTTTTTCAGCTCTGTACACATATTGTATTAACAAGTTTCTCCTATAGGCTGCTGTGAAGTTATATTCGGGACAGATGTAGCAGTACTCGAGCTGGTGAATGAGGTGTGTTCCTCAGCTTTGGGTATTGGGGTGCTATCACCACATTCTGTGGCTGAATGTAGAAAGGCAGTCAACGAGACCTGTGGTGTTGATATAGCGGGGTTCCTGAAACGGAATGAGAATGTTGGCAAGACAACAAAAATGCTCGTTGAAACAATGAAGAACAGTAATAGCTCTTGCTTGAGAGAGCATTTTGGTGTCCCCGTGTACAGCCTCGGCCCTCACCAAGCCACCAAGATGTGGGATATGAAAGACAGTTAGTGATTCTTTCCTTGAACTAGCATGGATTTCATGTTAACAGATTAAAATTTTAAATTGTGTGTACTAACATTTATGATATTTTAGTAGTTTATGTTTGGTAACAAAATAATGCTCTGAACCAACTAGATATGGGACTAATTCTTAACTAAGGTTAACATATTCTGATGAGAGTAAGTCAAAACATGGTAAACAATCAATGTGCTTAAGAAGCAGTCAAAATAATAAAATGGCTAAGGAAAAAGGTAGGCTCTGAACACGAAGCAAGGCTGCGGACTTGTTATACATTAAATATACATATATCTCTTAAATGCATAAAAAATACAGTAAAAATAAACGAAAAAGATCAATGAAATCAGATATAATTTTTATGTAATGACAATTTTCCGCCATTGTGTATGCAGGACATAAAAATTCATTTTCGCGCGCCTTTTGTTTAACGCTATTGTTTATGTTGGATACGTTCGAAATTCAAATATTTATGTACGTTAATCAAGAGTACTTTTATTGTATTAAATATTGGGATTTATTTAAATTTATATATTTTGTTAAAATTAAGGCTAATAACATTTTTTATAAATTGAAGAATTGGTTCATCCATTAGAAATAAACGGACAGGATGAAATAGTTAAACACTTACTTGGGTTTCGTTAGCGTGCAAATAACCGTTTGAACTTAAATAATACACATTTACTTTGAAATGGTTGGCAAACATTCCAGTTGTATTAGATTTTTTGGATGTATAATAATTATAGTCTTTTCTATCCTTATAGTACTGTAAAAGTAAGATCCAGAGCTAAGTACGTGTCGGTGTGTACGATAATTTTTAGAAATAATATCGCGTAACGTATTAGGTCAGCAATACCGTGATGATTAGCACCTGCAAGTGACGTAAATGTGAATTGAAGTTACTGGAGTGGTGCCATATTTATTCTGAATATAATATTTAAATTTGGAGCCAAGTTCGCGATGTCCAGCACTGTAATTTACCCATTCTATCTAAAATGTAATGCAAGTATCTTCCAGGATTCCTTCTAAAGCAATAAGTTGAGGATTTAGCCTTATTAGACAGTATTTCTTTCGGTTCTCTCACAACGTGTAAAATGTAATGCAAGTACTTCATAATTCAGTGTATAGCAATAAGCTGAGGTTTTAGTTTTATCAGACGTTTTCCACTATATGTCACATTTACATTACATTTTTGGCGGCTATTATTAAAATTTTACTCAAATATCAAACATTATGCCAATAATTATTATAATGAAGTCGCATCAAAATAATTCTAGCAGTATACATAACTGTGGCACACAAAAATAACTTTGATATAAACAAGGCTTTATTGATTAATAGGCACTTCGAAGCCATCTTCAATAAACAGACAGTTTTCATTCTGTGTCAGTAATATATGGCTGTAGAGTAAGGAATTTGCGTTGGTTGTGAAGTTGAGAGGATGAATGATATACGGTTGATTGAACAAAAGTTATGAGAGAATCGTGAATGGAGGTGTTGATAGTAGTTGTCCTCGACATAACGATGCTAGGACTTCTATTGTACTCAAAATCTGCTGTTGAGTATGTGGTTTAATCACAACCCCTTTGTTAATAAATGTAATATCCCTCTAAATCATAAAAATATTGGACTAAGAAGCTTGGATATTAATGGGCAAATTCGTCCTTTTTAGTCTCCACGGTAATTGACCAGTTCTGTCGGTTCAATCGTCTAGCGAGGTGTAGGAAGCACAATATTTTATTTTTTTTTATTTTTATTTTTATTTATTCACAAAATCCACAGCTTTTAACAATCGTTTTACTGACTAAACTTATAATATAGGTCATGAAGCCAATTACGGATTTACAATATACATATTAATTTAAAAAGAACGTCACAAAGTATTCACCACATTACTTAAAAATAGAAATATGAAATATAAAAATATTCAAAAGAAAACAAAGCGCTCAAAATTGTTTAAGTGCAGAAGAGTGTGTATGCGTGGGTGTATGTAAGAGTGAATGTGTGAGTGTGTGTGTGTGTGTGTGTGAACGTGATACAAAGTTTAATTATATAACGATATTTTAGAATAATTACATAAAAAAAAAAAAAAAAAAAAAAATTTCATGTTTAAGCTTCTCTAAGACTGATCTGGGAAATAAGAATACATCTTTACATAGCCGTGAGTAATCCAAGCCTCCTTTAGCATCATAGAATTTTATGGTGAACTTGTTAGCGAAGGTTGATACAGGCTTAAAAGTCTAATTACACCAATAGACAATAACAAAAGTAAGACATTCAAACCATTTATTGGGGAGTTTATGCTATTTACATAGTGTATCAATGCGTCACTACAGAAACGTTTCAATCGCTTTTTCAACAATTTATTATTTTTTATTATCAAATTTATTCTTATCAAATTTATTTTTATCAAATTAACTCATATCAAATTTAGCTTTTTTAACTTTTAACTTAACAACTAAGTCGAAATTCCGTTCGTTTTAAAGTACTCACCTACAGCAAATTTAAAATAAAAACGTATTTTGCCTTCCTGCTATAACAGGTGCAGTGGAGATTAATTCGAGGGTGTACAACGACAGACGAAAGTACGAGTTGCCAGTGCTCTCTCCAGGCTGTTTTGTAACATTTATATCTGTAATATTACAAACATTACAAATATTTTACACATTATCACGCTACCTCGAACTTCTTCACGCATTAGCATATTGAAATGAGTTCGTGCCGCTCAGTGGGGGCTTCACGGTCTTTGAAAGCGTAATAAGGTTTTAAGGGCGTAAAGTATCAAATAGGAAATATATTGAGAATACTCCAATCTAGCTGGCTTCGCTGTTAAACACCGTTACCTCACCTGTTTGTCTATGGTTCTCCATCAATAAGTAGGCCCAGATCTGGAGAACTGGAGAATAATATCACCACTACTTCAGTGTGAATTGATATAGAACAATAAATGTTACTGAGGCATTCGTCTGTCGGAAGTAATTGAACCTTTGTAAGGGCGTAACTAAGGGATAGAATTTTTTATGAATCGTGTTAGAAAATTGGCACAAAAACATCAGAGTGAAAGCAAATCTACTTTTCGTCAGTGGATGATTTGCAGCTATCCTCCAGGCTTATCTTACTGGTGGCTTAATATGCTTACCACAATAAGTACTGGACGTATCCAGCGTACTTAGCAACAAAAACATGCACTGGGATCATGCGCACACAGTTATGCCAAACCTGGGCGTAAAGTTCCACTAGCTTAAAGACCATAGAGCTGTACCTAAAGATGGCACGTGAAACTGTCCGCTTGAAGTATTCTCTAATGTACGGAATTATTGTAGACATTTTACTAACATGAACCGCTTTGAGTGTGGCTAGAAAGTAAGTATTCTTATATAACAATGACAAGGAATCTTTCCTACACTTTTCTACCTATCTCTTCGTGGATTACAGGCGTGATGTTACGTTGAAATCTTGAACTCCTTAGTAACTGACGTTGTTACACCGCAACAGAAAATACATATGCCTGCGTGTTGTTGCTACATATTTAATGGTGGTATCAATATTAATTATCTTAACACATATACATATGTTATTAAGATACATTTATTTCGTTTTGTCCCTCCTACTATTTTGTTTCCTTCGTTTATTCCCGCTTAAGTAAAATGTCTTTCAACTTCTAATACCTAAATTAGAACTTTTTGGTTTTAGTCCCACTACTGTTAAGTCAGTGCTGGCTCTGACACGGCACTTTCATTCCATCAATAATAATTAGCAATAAGATTCCCTCATAATTCGTTCCAGAGTGATGATTCTGTACTATCACTCCAAGCGCAATGACCCTTAAGAAGATTGATGTGAAAAAACATTCGCGAGGAATTAATATTGAAAGTGCCTTTTCTATAGGAAAATATAAGGTTTACTTTAATTTGTAATACCGTCATTATGTAAGCTTCAAAACGGAATTTTCATTTCGTTGAAAATATTATTTTGTATTTCGGATTATTACCCTTGCCAGTCTACTGGTTCACATGCTTCAAACCCCTTAGATTCGAATCTCTTTTGATTGATAGAGACTAAATATTGATATATAATATTCTTATAATTTAAAGATCAGAGGCAGAAAAGAAAGATTTATTGAAAAAAATTACATTCAGTATCGACTTAATTATTTAGATAAATGAAATCGGGCAGAGTTTCGGTGTGATTTTAACTACTTGACGGCTCGCGGTAAAGTGGACGAGACACGCTCTTTAGCGCCCTTATATTGGCTAGCGTTATTAGCTTGGATCCTTAGTGGGGGACCTCTTCTGCATCTAAGGGGGGTAGTTGTTGAAATCTCTTTCCTAAGAATATAATCTCAAAGCTAACCATATTTCGATGCTGTAAACTGTTATAAACCAATTGTTATTAGAACTTAGAATTACATAATTTCGTGGACAAAGGGTTCCTTCTATGAATTATCATGAAAATTTATATTTCAAGATTTCAGCTTTTTTTTAAAATAAAGAGTAAAATCGCGTAAGATCATTTTACATTTCCAATAGAGCAGTAATAACCAATTAAAAAGTCCAAAGATGAAAAAGTATAAGACCTTTACAACGTTGATACACCATCTCGAAAAGTATTCCGCTAAACCAAAAAAACAAAAGTGCAAAATGAAACAAAAATAATGACTAGACATTTTTGAAAGCAAATCTGTGTTTGATAATCAGAACCGCAGGCGTTTTAATAACATCGCCTCGGAATTTAAACAAAGCCTCAGAAAATGGCCGTTATTATGCGGCAATTATGAAAAATGACTCTGGGCTCGGTACGAGGTGGACAGTGATAAAAACAGTCAGGTGTAAAAATACTTTACCCTTATAGGACCCGTACAACTCTGTTTTTTGTTAGAAAGAGTAGCAAACAGCAGGCAGGTTAGATTATAGACCGTTACGACTGGTGCTACCACCCATGGACATCTACAACCGAATTCGCATAGAACTGTAGAAATAGATCTGTTATTGCTGATATGTTCGAGTAAATTGTTAGTTTGACTACCTCATTCGTCGAATGTTTTCAAAACACCAATGCTGATCGAAATGTCCTGGGTTCGATTTCCGGGTCTGGAGCTATTGGATTTTTCTAATTAAGACTTTCCACTAGAAATTTCTAGTAGTGGCTCGGAGTCTAAATCTGTGCCCGGTTTAGGCAATTGACTTAATGCCTATTCCATTGTGGGACGTAAACGTTACTGGTGAAACGTGGGAGTGTTCTCCTCTTCCTACCCCTTCTGGGATTACATGCTTGATATTACGTTACCTGTCGTTATCATCATTACTAACCATTTTATCATTCTATTGTTAGAGACGGATGTCCTTTCCGAACGAAAATGGTTAAGACCATAGTCTGCCACGATGTTTAAGTGCGAGTTGGCCGATGTGTTCCATGGACTAATTCCTAATGTCAACATGACACCTTTTATAGTAACATATCTAGCAGACTGTTTTTCATACAAGGATCCCTAAAAATAGGACAAAAGAATAAAATCGGCGCCATTAGTGATTCGCGCGATGAAATACAGGCGTAAGCCTAAAAGGAACCTGTAAATATTCAGGTACTTGCTTGGTTCTGCATTTTATTTGAAATACTTATAGCGATGATAGATAAAATGTATATTATAGACATTATATTATATTATAGGCATCTTCTCTGTTTTACTTTGAATGCAAGCAAAAGAATGCATCCCCCGGCCCGATGCCGGGGATACAGGGTGTCGAAAGAGACGGCTACGTCGACGTCGAAATTACCAGAACGCAACATGACGCTGTCTATGCACAGCTGCATGCCCTAGCCGGCAACGTTGCTGCCGGTAGGCGGCCGCCTACGCTGCTGCCTGTAGGAATAAGATGGCATAGGTCCCTCACAACGTTTTTGTTCACCGTTACAGAAAGTCATAAGAAGTATTAATAATTTATTAACTTAATAAATTATTATTATTAATAATTAATAATTATTAAGGTGAAATAAACCCAGTAGGATATCACTGCTTATTATTTAATTAATTTAAAATTTAATTCATCCATCGCTCCATAATATTAAATTTTGAGACGTGTTAGAGGAACGATAACTTCTTCATTTGTTTTTTCATTTAAACATCAATAATTAGATCACTGGTTAAAATGGTAAACTGTGTTCTCAACCCTTAACATTTTGAGAGAAGACCTGGGCCCTAGTATGAAGATTGAAGAAATGATGATGATGACGAATCACATTTAGAGTCTATTTCACGGACGCTTCATTTAATCTTCATAAAAGTGATACATCTCTGACTGACGTCACGTATTTAAGAGCTTATTTCATGTACTTCGCGTACTTTAGAGCTGTCTGAGATCGTATGCATAGATTTACTGCCGACTGTGAATATGATAGATGACTAGTTCGCTCAATTCACTAGTATGTGACAAACAAAATAAGAGAAAAACTCCGTTTCAACCGTTATAAATTAAAAATGGTTAATGCTTTTATTTTGGACCTCTGTCTCATCCCAAAAAGGATTGAAATCCTACGTAAGGTCACTCGATAGTTATGCTTTTTTTATTTATTTATACTCCTGGGATATTCCCATACTAAAGTTGCAACAAAGTCCGAACTTAATGCCTAATGGTAATTTCTACATGTCATGCCTAACTCAATGTTGAAAGGGTGTGGTATGTATGAAATTCTTAAGAATATATTGTCTTTCTAAGAGGAGACCCGTATCCAACAGTGTAATGACAAAAATGATATAAAATAAAAAGTAACGTTTAAAATGACAAAAAATTTTTGTACATTCTTTCTCATCAGAAGGTTATTTGGTCATCGAACAAGGGAATGCAGCTAAGAAACTGAAGAGTTTAGCTCCAAGATTTTTTTTTAAAGCCCCATTTCAAATTCTAAACATCTGTTTTGATGACCATTGTATGTACGTAATATTTCTGTTAAATCCTTAATCATAAATAATGAAAGGCTCACCACCTATTACGTAGACGTAGGAATGTAGGTACTACACTCCTCTGCTTACCCCTTCCGGGATAACAGGCGTGATTTTGATTTGTAATAGGATATTAGAGGTTGATTGCATGTTTCTTTATTTTACAGAAATAGTAATTAGGTAAGGTACTCGGTAATACCATGCGCTATTTCAAACAATCAATTTGAACAGTTGAACAAGTATAAGATAGAATTTGAACCAGGTATCTTGCTCTGATTTAACTTTGTGAGGCTTAGTTTCTAATGCCTCATATACTTTAACTTTCGGAGATTTAGGTTGGAATGCTTTGTGTGCAGTGTAACGCAAGCAGGTGGATTACTATAAAGTACCTATATGTAATAAAAATAAAAATCCATTATAACGTCTTTAATACTGTTCTGAATAAAATACCTCTTAGGCTTTTTTACATATGTATATTTTGATTACAGGCCACATAGTTCGACTCAAGGATTTCCAGTAGTCGAAAAATTTTAAAATTTTTTATAAACTTTTATTAATCTCAAACATTTCTTTTCGAAGTTTCCATTCTACCCGAAACGAAGGAATTAATAAATCATTGAAATATCGCATTGGACAGAAATTCGACGGTCAAAAGTCGGGAAGAATTAAATTATTCTGTTTCTTTGCCCATCTGCGCACTCTTCCTAAAATTCGTAATTGAGGCGAATTCTTGATACGACACCCTGTATATCTATGGAGTTTTTACAACCACTTTTTGGGGATAAGAGACCCGGTGGTCAACCTCCATTTAATTTAAATAATTTAGTAACACGATTATTGCGGTTTATTAAGTAATAAAAAATTTACTCTCCAATAACCAAATAAGACTTACAGAGCAAACGTTCATTAAATTAAATAAGAATGTGACTATACGTACGAACGGTGTCGATGAATTGAATAAATGTATACATTATATCTGTTCTATACATTGTATTCTAAATTGTTTAACAACTTAGCTTTCCTTTGTTAAATTTAATTATGTACACATGGAAAAAAAGAATTTTTCCAACTACTGTAACTTCGAAACATACAATACTTTAAAATATTTCGTCTAGCAATATATTATAAAATAAATAATAATAATCGACCGATTTATCATTTCACTATTGAAATATGGGTCTCATCTAGTATTGAGAGGGTTAAGGCCATAGTCTGCCACGCTGGCCAAGGGCGGGTAAACGTCTGAGTAATAGATGAGAGCCATATTTCAATTGTGAC